>JBBBDQ010000173.1:1782500-1848226 GCA_037127315.1 Ascarosepion bandense
GTTCCAACGATATTGGTATAACAAAAACATGCCTCCTGAAATTTTCTCCGCACGTCATAGTGGTGGAGGATCCCTAATGGTATGGGGTGCCTTTTCTTATAGAGGGACGATGGAGCTCCAGGTGATGCAGGGTCGTCAGAGAGCGGCTGGTTGTGTTAACATGCTACAAAAAGCATCTTTGATGACGGAGGGCCATCGTTTGTGTGGGGATGGATGGTTATTCCAACAGGATAATGCTGCAATCCATGCTGCAAGACGGACCTTGACCTTTCTACAAGAAAATGGGGTCCATCTCTTGGGCCATCCTGCATGCTCACTGGACTTGAACCTAATTGAAAATGTTTTAGGGATGGATGACAAGAGATGTTTATCGAAATGGCAAACAATATTCAACAAAAAATGAACTTTATGAAGCCATCTTCAGAAGCTGGAGCAACATTCCCGCACCTTAATGGAAACGCTTATTTCTAGCATGCCCGACAGAATTTTTGAAGGTTGTTAAATATTTTCATACACTTTTTGAACAATTTCGTAGAATTTTTGTCTCTGGTCTTATAATTTTGATCATGTGTAAATCGCCTCAATTTATAAAAATGTAAATTTCTAAATAAAATATTTGGAATGTAGCTTTTTGTTTCCATAACCTTTTAGATTGTAGTATTGGTAACCTTTAAGTGGGAGGAGTTTCAAATCTCTCTGTAAAAAAAATTTCTTTTTAAAGATTTTTAAGTGGTCTTAAATTTTTGATCGGGAGTGTATTTCATGTTAGTCTTGGTGATAAATTTCTAAATAAAATATATATATATATATATATATATATGGGCGATTGATAAATTTTCGCCATTTTATATTTTTAATTTTGCGCATGCGCGTTGTCTTTGATTTTGCCAACTGAACAATATAGTAAAGTTAGTTGGACACCATCTCTAAAAAAAAAAAAAAAAAAAAAAAACATTCACTCAGCCAGGAATTTGTGAACGACATGCTGTCCTGCTTAGAATTCCCACCAGAAACTTCAATACTCACATTTCAGAATCTTTGGGTAACTATCTGATGACAGTGCAGTGTATTCGGAAAGAGTTGGATGAGTCTAATGGTGATTTCGAAGACGTTTGGAGTGATCACTAGTGATGGTGACGGTATTCATACATTCATCTTTTCACAGGGCCTCATATTCAACACTGAGGCTTACATCAAGTGCCTTGAGGAGGTAGTCCTACTATGGGTCAAGAGTGTGGCTGTTGGAAGAACCTATGTCAGGCAAGAAAATTCTGCACCATACCACACAGGCGAACTCGCTGTTAAATGCCAGACAATTTCTGCGACTACATCACCCCTTACATCTTGCCACCTATCTCTCCAGAATGCAAACCCATTGATTATGTGTAGGGCGCAGTTATACGAGAGACCAATAAAACTTCTTGTAAAACCAAAGATGAATTGAATGCATTTATTATGGCAGCATTCAACTTAAACAAGAAGACTGTTCAGAACAGAAGCAGGAGATTCCAAAGTGGTTTGGGGGCCATGACTGAAGCCAATGGCGATTTTATTGAATAAATTTACTCTTTAGCATTTAAAGATATTTTCATGTAATTTTGGTAAATATATATGTTAAAATGAGATGTCAGTGTTATTTTGTGCTCGATATCGAGATAGTTCGAGCATTAATAGGGTTAATGTGGAGAAGTTTGTCACTCAATTGAGCAGATTCATGCCGACTTCGAAGTTTCGTGAAAGCACCATTATCATGCCCTCACTCTTCATGGCTTTTTACTCACACACACACACACACACACACACACACATATATCCTCCAAATTATTTTAGTAACACGTTATTCCTTATTAACTCGAATCCTAAGGTGAACTATTTTACAGGGCTAAATGCTTTTAACTAGACCACTGTTTAGCTACACACCAGTTGAGAAGTGGATTCATGCCTTCCCTAGGAGTATTAGTGCGAATTGAATCTAAATTGTCCCAGCCGAAGTTTGAAATTGGTTTGCTGATTCCATTCTCCAGTTGTTACACTACCGGTTTCTTCACAAATCTGTGTGAGAGAGAGAGAGAGAATTATAACGCTACCCAGATTGAGAAAACCCATCTTCAAACGTGAAACATTTTCTCATTTAGAATTAGGCGGCTACGTTTTTTCTTTTCTTCTTTTTTTTTTTTTTTTTAAAGTGACTTCGATCCAGACTAATGCTTATTAAAATGCATATTTACAATATAGAAAAAGCCACGATGGACAAATATCAGTGGAGTAAATGTGTCAATATTGTGACTCGTTGAACTTAAGTTCGTTCTGTCTATGATATTTGTATTTATATCGCGATTATATGTTTGTTTATTCATTGCATTTTAACAAAGAACTTTTACATAGTAAACCCCTCCCCTCTCTCTCTTTCTCCCTCTCTTTTTCTCCCCTTCTCTCTTTCTCCCTCCTCTCTCTCTCTAGCTTCAATTCTGACAAACCAGATACATTGTTTTTCATACAATTTATATATAGATAGATTGATCGTGAAAGAGACGCCATCAATAGTCATTAGTTTACTGGGTTTGTTTGTTTGTTTGTTTTGTTGTTTTTTTTTTGTTTTGTTTTTCTTTTTTGTTAAGCACAACGCTTTTTATTTTATGCCAGTTGACAAGATGAACACTTCTCAGTTCGATATTCTATCATTTCATTTAGGATATTTTTGCTTCGATACTCTTAAAACATCTCTGCTATTTTGTTTTAGCATTGTTGCAGGGCTGTGGTGGTTCATTTTAGGAAAAATGGATATAAATGTCTATAAAGTGGCTAACAACTACGCCATTTTGATTTGGATCGGATTTTCTGCAGTACCAACTAAGCTCAATGAGACCCGCTATATGACTACGATTTTGTAAAAAGAGCAAATAGCACCAAGCGCTAGATAAAAAAAATGAAACGCCAGGGACCGACAATTCAAATTATTTGGAAAACATATATATAAGGCAATATAAGTTTCGTGAAGACTTGAAGCATCAGAAATTTGGTTCAACAGAAGGCTGCTGAGGATACCATGTACTGAATATATAAGCAACGGCGAAGTTTTAGAGAAAATGAAAACAAAAAGGAAAATTATACTTAACACGAGGAAGAGACTGTTGAAATTTCTAGGGCAGATAATCAGAAGAGAGGGTTTAGAAAATTTGATACTCACAGAAGAGATTGAAGGCAAGAGAGGAAAACAACGCATACTGAGTTTGAATAAATAGATGGTGGAATAATGTTTAAGAGATATAACAAAAAGAGAAATTTGTTAAGAACTACGAAGAACAAGACATTGTGGAGAGCCATGATCACCTACGTTCTGAAAGGACTGGGCTCCTAAAGAAGGAAAGTCGTTCACAGAAGTCGGGGCTGATAATTTATCTTGAATTTATCCCCTTATAGGATACAATTATATATATATATATAATTCCAACAAATAACGAAAACAAAAACAAGTAGGTTTGCACACCCACAAAATCGGATCAGAATGACTGAAAAAAATTTTGAAAAAAACAAACCAACTCAAATTTCACAAGCTGGTGTGAAAATTAAGATTCTGGATTCTGATTGGACAGGAAATAACAAATTGAACTATGACCCCTGTCAAATTTTCTTAACACCAAAAAAAAAAAAATGGATTTGCAATCCAAGCCGACGACGTGACTAGATTTCACTACTTATCCACGTTTCTTGACAGGCCAAGACAGTCCGATGGGAACAGTGATCTGATAAAGACATCACCACAATGTAAGGGAGGAATTTCAAGACGCCGAACTTAACATGTCTCATCGACACACATTGGCTCTTCCTCTCTTTCTAAATTTCCTTTCTCCGTCTTCACTCACTCGCCATCAAAGAAACAGCAACAAGAAGTCATTTTCAACTGACTCTTAAAAACTAACGTCTGACAAGTTCAATTTTCTTTTATTGCTTCACTTTTCTTTTCACTTTCTCGCCGGACATAAAAAAAGAAAAGGAACACAGACTTCATTGCTATCATGTTAATCTTTGCATACACGCAATATGACCTGCTACATACAACTACAAAATCTTGATTCCTTTAACTTCGTACTACACTTTCTCTTTGAACATTTACATAGTTAAGAATTTCACTTCTTTCAAATGTTATTCTGTTCAGTTAATAAAATTCCATTTATTTTACAAACAAATACTTTTATTCTTTCAATCTTCTGATACTTTAAATTGTGGGAGACTTCATTTGTGTTTGACACAAGGCCAATTTGATAAACATAACCGAGGCCCCTATACACTTAAGTTTAGTTTTCACTTACGGAAAAGGTTAAAACGTCAATATACAAAGCTTAGCGTGCTTAGAACTGATTCGTGATTGCAGTTAATCATTTCAGTTACGATGACTTAAACTTATCCAATTTAAGAGGTGCAGTTCTGTGTAGAATTTTACCTACAATTTTCTATTTATTTATTTTCTAACTACTGTACCTGTGCCGTAAAAATGGCGGCAATTGTCAAAACGCTTTAATAGTGAGATGTAATGAAACAAAAGGTATTGCAACAATATATTGAGATGTAATAAGTGGAGATAAGATTCACAACTAAAATAAGGGCCAATGAACCGTTTAATTAATCCGTTCACTTTATATTCATTGATTGTTCTTGATTCTATAAAAATAGTCTTTTGCTCAACAACTCTTCATATTAGAATTATGTATTTAATATAACAGTAAAATGCAAATATTCCAGAAGGAAAAGATTTAGGAAAAGAACGACAAAGACGGTGAGGAGGACGAAGCCTATTTCAAGATCAAGTTGAAACAAGACAGTTGCTTAATAGACAAAGTTATCTGAGTGCTTCATGTGAAAGGCTTGAACAAATAAGACTGCACCTAACAAACATAAGAGTAAAGGAATGTATTAATTAAACGGTTCACTTTGCTTGGGAACTACTTTTGTCTCAATGCAGATAAATATTTTATTTGTATACATTATTAAACCGACTAAGGAAGTAATTACACATAAATTTAATAACTTAAGTTGATTCACCTCCCTTTTCACTACAGATAGAACAGGATATATATATATCCGTTCGTGCATGCCACATCTGGTTTGCTGCCCCTGCTATTCCTCTGGGGGTTCTTGCCAAAATCCAACTGAAAATTTGCAATGTAATTGATCCCGACAATGTAATTGATCCCCAGTCACTTTCTCACCGACATAATGTGGCTTCCTCCTGTCTCTTCAAATACATTCACGGCTTCTGCTCCAATGAGCTTAGCTCCCTGGTGCCCCCTCTGCATGAATTTACTTGAGCTACTAGACTAGCGACTAGCTCCCACCTTGTTACGCTGAAACCGATCAAATATAACTGTAACTTCCGCCCCTCAGCTTCTTTTCTTGCACTTTCCGCCTGTGGAACTCCCTTCCGTATACTTGTTTCCCTGACAGCTACAATCTCCAAAACTTTTAGTGCAATGTCAATTGCCATCTCTTATCTCTTTGACTCGCATCTTTTCCCTAACAACTCTTGTCTCATGTTGTTCTTCCTTTCCACTCTACTCTCATACAGCTCTCTTCAGCGTCCCCATCTTTCTCTTATCCATTCTTTGACACTCCCTGTAACTTGTTCCTCTTTCTCATCACTCAACTCTCAGTACTGCCTTGCTTGGGGTGAAATGATTATATATATATATATATATATATATATATATATATATATATATATATAAACGCACAGAAAATATATTGGAGTAGATAGATCTAATTGGAGTAGATAGATCTATCTATCGCCCGGTTCACACTCCACTCACGTCTATTGAACAGGTTAAGAGACTCATCCCTTGTTCACTGTTTAGAATGTGGTTTCCGGCTTTCTCTTTTCCAATCTTTTCACTATTACGTAGCCCCCTGCACATCAGTGGCGTTACCGCCTTGCTCGGGGTGATACGATTAAAAAATATATAAAAAAAAGTACACATTGATAATTATTATATGCTTTGATAGTGCTTTATTGTTTGGACGAAATGTTTCGATGTTTAATCGTTTTTAAACTTTGGTTGTTGCCACACTTCAGTCAATGCAAAAGATAAAAAACAAGATACACAGATTTTAAAATATCGGTCTATACTTATTAATTTCAACTTAATAACTCTTGCCAAGGAAATATAAATTATTTATTTTATGATTCACGTCATTTAACAACCGCAAAAGTTAGAAACGCTCGCGCCAAGATTATGTTCAGATTTGTGTCAGCAGAGAACAAGGGACAAATATATTTGTATTTTTATTATTACTTTAGAGCACATTTCCTGTAGCTTCTTATTGTTGTACTTTTAGTGCCAATTGCTTCAGTAGATCCGTCATCTTTTTAAGGGCACACTCAATAGATTCATTTGTATCCATTGTTACGCAAGTCGTTCTCAATCCAGTTTTAACTTCTGTCACGTACGCTTTACATGTTGCAGGCAAGTTTACTGAAGGGAAAAATTGAAAAACGAAATTATTTGAATAATTAATATCATCGATTACTGGTCAAAATGGTTTAGAAGTATTAATGATAATTACAATCGACATTTTACGTTTTCGAAAATGTGGAGGGGTGAGGGATTAAAATCTCTACCTACCAATATCTTAACTGTAAATTCCTGTTGAGCATATTTAAAACACTTATATCATTACTTAAAAAAATATGACAGTTATTTTTATTTTCTATTTATTTTAAATTATAGAGAAAGAATTTTGAGATTTGGTTTTGCGCATTAATTCTTTGTTATACATTTACTTCACCTGGATGTGCACGAAGAAATTATCGGTTAAATCAGCATTCACCTACTCACAAATACCCTTGGGAAAGGTATTAATCCGGCTATTCCTTCCAGTTATGGGTAAAATAGCAGGACAGATTGGGTTCTATAGCCTTGGTCGGCAACCAGTCTACCGCAGAAAGCAATGGCAACCTACTGCGGGATAATCTTCTGCCCAGTCAGTCATGTCTCTTTCGAAACATGATCGCCCAAAGCGTGTATCACGTATGGCACTTAACTGACTGACTGAATATAATAGTTTAAATCATGATTATGACTTCCACTGGTCATAAAGCGGGGGATCGGTTATCTATTGTCATGAAGTAATAAACTGATCCCCCAGTAATTATTACTTATTAATATAATACATCTCTTCCCTTTTTAAGCTATGAGTCAAATAATAGGACAGATTGGGTTCTATAGCCTTGGCTGGCAACCAGTCTACCGCAGAAAGCAATGGCAACCTACTGCGGGATAATTTTCTTCTGCCCAGTCAGTCATGTCTCTTTCGAAACATGATCGCCCAAAGCGTGTATCACGTATGGCACTCTTGTCTCTCCTTCCCTCTATTCGACCAGTAAGTATTAAATTCTCCTGGCTCTCCTTCCTCGTTACGTGTCCCATGGAACCTAATTTGTCTCTTTTTGATATTAAGTATGAGTTTTCTTCTCGTTTCCATTCTTTCCAACATCTCATCGTTGCACACGTGCTCCGTTTATGTTATCCTCAGTATCCTTCTGTAAAACCACATTTCTCTTGCCTTAAATCTGTCCTTCATCTTTGATGAGATCGTCCAACATTCACTTCCATACAGAAGGACAGATATCACATAGCAATGCAGCACTCTTTTTGTTTCTAATGAGATTTTCCTGTCTTTCAGTACTCTGGTTAGCTTCTGAAACACGTCTTTGGCCATGCCAATGCGTTCATGTCGCACTTTCCATCCTCTGTCAAAACACTTTCCAAGTTATTGATTTTTTTTTTACTTGTTTTATTTTAGTTTCTCCGACTTGTAGTTGGCATATTGGGCTCCTCTTTTTTGCTGGTGTCTATACATTGTTTTCTTGAAGTTTATGCTCAGTCCTTTCTTCTCACTTTCTTTTGCTACGTTCTGTAGATGGTCCTGCATTTTCCTTTCCGTATCTGTTATCACCACCGTGTCATCAGCGTAACATATAATGTTGAGATTGTGGCCGCCAATGGCGAATCCTGGCAAGGCTTTTATTTCTGTCATAATTGCTTCGCTTTAGAGGTTGAATCCAGTCGATAAGCACGTCTTTTGTCCTGTTATTTGTTTTATTCATACCTGCCGTACCTTTTAGGCTCATTCTTTCCATCTTTGCTACTTTCGTCGAACAATTCTTCTTTTGTTTACCTGCTTTTGTTTTGATTGTTTGCGTTTAATGTTTTATATCAGCGTCATTTTTCCTGTCTTTTTTTCATCATGTTGGGAAATTTGTCATCTATTTTTTTTTTTTTGTTCTTGTCTCACTTTCCTTGTGATGTTCTCGTTCACCGATGACACTAGTCTTCGTCTTAATGTGTCTCACTTTGAATTTCTAGTCTTTTACAAGTTAATATAGATGCTTTTTTTTTACTTTGTCGGCGTCTATCTCTTTGCAAGTTCAACCATTCACAGGTTCTATCGCGTTGTAGTTTAGCAGTTGCTAGTATTTTTTTAAAAATACAATCCTTTAAAATTCAGATGGATCCTCTAATCCAGATTAGGAGACCAAATCTAATCATTGCAATAGGCTAGGATTAATCGTGTCTCAGTCTTGGTAGCAATACAACATGAATGAAATGTGGCTGGTCCCTGAATATCTGTTTCTAAAACAGCACCTCATCATAAATAGTAAAGTTTTTCATGTGATCTTATCTTCTTTTTTTTATAGATAAACTATATATAAAAATTGTCCGAATGTTTTATTTATTCCAAGAGCTTTCTGCTTTATCTTTAGCCATTATCAATGATGAATTTTATTTTACTTTTAACTGAATATATCGATTTTTATGTATGTATCTAGAGTTATAGGACAGTATTTATATTATTTGGACTATTGTCTTCATCTTTGTTGATATAGACCTTGGTTAGTTCCTGTGACTTGACCCAAAGCGTTATGAGTTCAATACCAGGCTACAGCAGTGGTGAACAAGTAACTTGCAGGGTTAGAGGGAGATAACTCATGACTTTCAATCGAGCAAGGAATGAGAATGATATACCCCAGTGATTGTAATAAAGGGTTCAGTTTGAAATTCCTAGTGCTTGAAGAAACGTCGTTCATATGGCAACAAAGATGAGGATAATAGTCCGAATACTGTAAATACTACCTTATCTCAAAAATATAGAGAAATACTAGAGTTATAGGAATTCATCCTTGTGGTGGTTAAATCGGATGCTGATTTTTTAAAAATTTTACACCCTACATTTTTTTTTACCTGGTTCTCTTAAAAATATATATATTTTTTTATATTTATTATTCTACTGCAAACATTTTTTTAAAAAATTTACTGTACGTTTTTCTTTTCTTTTCAGTTGATTTTTTTCTGCAAATAAAACATAAAAACATTGATTTGCTAATCTTTCAAATAAATAATAAAAGAATAACGGAAAACGAAGTTTTCTAATTTATTTTGAGAATTAATGGCAGTAATGATTTCAGAAAAATTATTCATCTCAGCTAAGTAGCATTGTCATAGATTGTGATCAAAAAGAAAAAATGTTTTGTTTATTGATCAATTCCAGCAACACTGAAGAGACTGACGCCCCGTTGATCCTCCAACATGCACACACTAACACCGTATACTGACGGACCAAGTCATGTGATACCAATATCTAACTAAAGTCAAAATTATCGGCACTTCTATATGCCGGGTCCCTTCAGACGATCATGACCTTCCACATCTTCCTATCCCTTGTCACTCTTAATACTCTTCTCCTGTTATCCCACTAAATTCCCGCTCCACCATTCATCTGCTCAAGTCTATCAAGTATGCCATGCGTTGCTTTCCCTTGTCTCTTTTCCCCTCCATCCGTCCTGTGGGCATCAGATTCACCAAGCCCTCCTTCCTCATTGCATGTCCCAAAAATTTCAGCTGTCTTTCCCTGATGTTAAGCATCAGTTTCCTTCTTGTGTCTACCCTCTCTAAAACCTCGTCGTTTCCCGCATGTTCTGTCCATGGTATCCTCAGTATCCTTCTGTAGAACCCCATTTCGGCAGCTTCAAGTCTTTCCTTCATCTTCCATAAGATTTTCCAGCATTTTCTGTCATATTGAAGGACATACATCCCATAACAATCCAGTGCTCTCTTCTTTGTTTCTAGCAAAATTTTCCCGTCTCTTAATACTCTCAGCTTTACGATACCTTAACGTCATAAATTTGGAATCAGCGTATTTTATTTACTTTAAATATCATTATCATCAGTCTGGGAAGGAGACAAAAAAGTTTTTTTTCTTTTTGTTGCCTGTGTAATTAATATAAGACAAGGTGTCTTCGATTATGCATTCAAGATCCTCAAAAATCCTTAAACACACGCTCAAAAAATCCTATAAAACTCTCGCACTACTAATCCCAGTAGCATGCATTTTGTTTAGTCTAATGAAAGAAAAAATCCAGTCTGACATTTTGCTTCTTTATTTTACTAGTTTTCATTGTTTTTCTATATTTACCATCCCAAACAGAAGATGTTTATGCATTTTATTCTTATTCATAAACAATAATGGACGCACTCATAATTTAGATAGTTTAAAAACAGATTTATCTCCCTTTGACTTGTGGATTTCACATTGAAGAAATGAAGGATTTTTTTTCTTTGTATTTTTTTTTTAGTTCAACCCCCCCCCCCCCCCCCCCCCGAAAAGCGATAATGCCACTCAAATGCAAGGGGATAATAGGAGTGAAAGACAATGAAAAGATCTTAGAAGGACCCATACTGAACAGGAAACAAATAATAAAACTCTAATCAATCTTGTTTAAAAAGCCGAGCTCTTAATATTTCAGTTCATGCTTTTTTATTTTATTGTTTTATGGTGCTTTTAATTTTTTTATATATGAATTATTTGTATATTACTTTTTCACCCATACAAAAGGGCCCTATTTTAAATTCATTTAACAGAAATATTTAATACACAAATATATGAAAACAAACCCTTAACAAGAGAGCATACATCTTTTAAAGAATTAAAAGTTCATTTACATGTTCATTTATTCAGCTTAGCATGGCACAAGACTACAAGTATAGAGCACCCAGGAAGAATTGAATTTACGACAGAATAGTAATGATATGTTAAAGAAATTTTTAAAAAAGTAAAAGGCGCAGTTTTGAGAAGATAACAGCTAACCCCTGACTTAAAGTGGTGAAGAAAACATCCTCTTGGGAGTCAGAACCCCAAAATAGTGTTTCGTGGGAGAAAAGCTGTTTGGATCTTCCTCCTTACTAACGGAATAGAAAGGGAATGAGGATAGTTTGCTTCAGTGTATGTAGCAAGGGGTGTCTTTGTGGTGGATAGGAAATTAAGAATTAAAAGCAACCTTATTTTTCACGTTTACAAAAATTCACAATGACGTGTGAAATCCTGGTTTTGCCGAATAGAAGAAGGATTGACCATGTGCTTAAAGAAAGTCGAAACCGGATTTCGCAAGTAGATGTTAAATTTATTTTCTGACCAATGGGAGCGATTTGCAAAATCTACATGACTATAAAGGCTTCGATCAGCGTCAGACAGTCAGATGGAAGCAACAGACACGACAAGCTAAAATGTAACAAGAAAGAAACTTCAAGTTCACTCGGACCGTCGTTCTCTTCTCCTTCTTTCTCGTGTGCTGATTCATTTTACTTAATCTTCTCCATTCTCAATCAACGTTCCTACTCAACGATTACATACTTACACACATACTATTATGAACTCTTGATACTCTCAGCTTTCTCATTGAGCATTAACTTCTACGAATTCTTTCCTTTTTAATAAATTTCTATTTTAACATGAAAAATGTATTATTCTTCCACACATTTCAGCCTGCCTTCAACCTTCTGATGATGAAAAACGAATAAATAATAAACCTTAAGCTGTAGGGAGTTCGGTTATGTCTGACACAAGGCCGAATTAATAAACATTAACCATCTCCCGATAGCTTCATCTTAGCTGTGAAGTTTAGAGTTACTGAAACTAATGAACGTAGATCGTCAGAATATTTCCTTTTGTCTATGGGGAAAGTGAAAAATAATCCCTCGCAAGGTCGCCATGTATTTTTAAATTTGATGCTTCAGTGCATATCATCAGTGATGTTTCTAGCCGATGTTTTCGGGTCTTTTGACATCATGCCCCCTGTCGCCGGTGACCCAGCTGATACTGATCAGATTTTGACTTGTGTATTTATTGTCAGCTACAACTTTTACCATCCTCTAAAACGCACACCATACGACTCTTCTTGGCCATTTATTGAACATCCTGGTCGAACTGTTGCCATTCTTCCTTCTGGCGTGCAGTTGGTCATTTAATCCGATTTCTGGCCACTTTCCCTGGATTTCGAGAGACCGGCACATCGAGTCTCGGCTCTGTGGGGTGTATGCTGGCCATGCTCCTCTTCCGTCTCACCAGGGAAATTACCTGTGCGCTGTAACCGTCTATGTCTGTGTGTGTGTGTGTGTATATATATATATATATATATATATATATATCCGAGTGGGTACAGAACGAAGAAAGAATTTTTTCTGTCCAAAACATGAATTTAAAACAGTGCTCGATATATGATGTATAGAGCTGTGAATATTTATTATAAATTATGTTTTAGAACATGTACATTATTTTTTAATATATGTCCTCGACAATCATATGTTTGTTTCAACGTTGGGTACGTTTCTTCGGGAGGTAAAAGCAAAAAAGAGTTTTGCTTTTACCTCCCGAAGAAACGTGGTGGTAACTCTTTGCCTGGGGTGAAACGATTAAAAATAAAGAGATGCTAACTATAAATTGGTGGTGTCAAAGTCAAACAAATACAGAAATTTTGTCATTCCAGGGAATATTTTGAAGGCAAGAGAAACAAAGGGAAACCGTGAGTAATGTAGTAAACGAGCTTGTGCAAATGAATCGCAAAATAGGAACTGCGATAAATAGTAGACAAATATTACTTACAGCCACGAAGAATAGGATGTTGTGGAGAGCCTTGATCACCTATGTAATGAGCTAGTGTAAATAGCTGACAGCCTAGAGACTAGGGAAGATAGTCAAGAGATAAGAATTATTTCAAGCTACGAAGGATACGAAGTTGTAAAGAGTCATGATCACCTACCTGACGTGCTTGTGTAAATGTGTGGCAAAACAGGGACTTAGGCGGATAGTAAAGAGATAAATATGTCTTAGAGCTATTAAGAATAGGAAGTTGTGGAGAGCCATGATCAGTTAATGAGATCATGTAAATGGATGGCAGAACAGAGACTGAGAAGGATAGTAAAGGGATAAACATTGCTTAGAGACACGAAGGATAGGTAGTTGTGGAGGGCATTAATCATCCACGCCTTGAAGAGTGATGGCATACTAAAGAAGAATCTTCCTCCAGAAAATACCATTTTGGACCTTGTAGCATAAATACCTGGGAAGCGTTATAACAGAAGACGGAAAGTGCGACACAGAGATCCGAAGGCGAATTGGCATGGCGAAGGAAGCATTCCAGAAGTTGAGTAAATTATTAAGAAACAGGAACAATTTCGCTAGAAACGAAGAGAGTACTGGATTGCTACGTGCTGTCCGTCCTTCAATATGGCAGTGAATACCTGACCATACCATCAAAGATGAAGGAAAAACTTGAAGCAACTAAAATATGGTTTTACAGAAGGATGTTGCGAATATCATGGATCGAGAATGTGAGCAATGATGAGGTTCTAGAAATGATGGAAACAAAAAGAAAATTAATACTGAGTATCAGAAAGAGACAGCTGAAGTTCCTGGGACACGCAATGAGGAAGGAGGGCTTGGAGAATCTGATAATAACAGGCCAGATAGAGGAAAAAAGAGACAGGGGAAAGCAACGGATAACATATTTGAAGGACCTAATCAGGTGGATGACGGAACGAGGATTCCATGGTGTAACAGGAGAAGGCGTACTCAGAGCCACCAAGGATAGGGAGACGTTGAAAGCCATGATCGCCTTCGTCCTGAAGGGACAGGGCACATAGAAGAGGCATTGACTGAAGTGAATAAGCCATATAAAGAAGCTGTCTCATTAAGTTTCAATTGTTATTGAAAAAAATCACCCAAGTGGAACAACTCAGTAATTTTTGTACTGATAAGGAGATGGAGTATAATTAAAGAATGACCAAGAATTTTTTTTTAATACTGATTTGGTTGGTTGATTTGTTTGTTTTATTTTTTTTTAATATTTATTGTACAAATATTACAAGTGTGGCACAAGGTCAAAAAGGGGATGAGGAAGCTGGGTCATTATGTCTTAAACTTAGCTAGCCACAATCATTGATCCTAGTGTTATATATTCTTTGTTCGGTGTGAAATTTCACCCAAAAGTGTATTTGCTTTGCAAAATTTAGAGAAAGAATAAATGTGGTTTGGGATGTCAGTGAGTGTAGAATGCAGGTGGCAAGCTGAATTTTGTTTTAACAACAGAGGTCAAAGAAGTGAACGCCCGAAAAATAACAAAACCGAGGGCGAGTGCCAGGTATCAATGAGGTTCGCCTATTTAAGTGTAGTCAGCAATTTAAAAGAGTTCAGAGAGAGAGAGAACCGGCAGTCGTCAACTCATGAGCGCGTCTACCGCCGAGCAAACCCCCATTCCACACAACACGTCACTGAAGAGGAGAATAAAAAAAATATTGCACATTTTTATATATCAGTATCGGCGTTTTTTTTTTTTTTTGTTTTTTTTTAATCAGTAAAACCGAGAAGATCTTCCATTTTGGGTCCAGTCTATTCTTCCTCGAATTGATATACAACACTAGCACACCACAATAATCCTTGCACCAAAACGCCATAACCTTACTTATCATTCTTACTATATCCACCATAATACCTCAGAAACCCTACGAAGTGCTAAAATATCCATATGTACGAGTTTTTCTCACCTAGAAGAGAAGCCTTACTGAGATATATATATATATATATATATATATATATATATATACATAATCCCGTCTCTGGTCTCGGGCATAATTTCTAAATTAGACTACCCATAAGGCAAGTGGGTTGATTGTTTTTTACAACTTATCAGCCTTTTATAACCAGAAAATATTTTAGACCATAATCATTTTGGGACGATAACAGTGATTTTGAAGAGAATAATGATTTACTGATACAAGTCCTACTAATTAGCCTATAGCTGGGGTGGGGGGAAAGAAGAGGTGGATTCATACTTGCACGAAAGTTAATATAACGACTTGAATTGGAACTAAGTTCTCCAATTTCTAATTTCGAGCCATTATTCATTGCACCACTCCTACATCCAAGTTTACAGCACCTGATCTTCCGAAGCGGTCACCTATCTGACCAGACTCGATGTTGCTTAACTTCGGTGATCGTACGAGAACCGATGTTTCAGCGTGATTGGGCCGTAAGCCTGTACGAGCTTGAAATTTGAAGTTTCGCTGACGGCAAGATAATTAAATCTGAAATCTAAATTGCTTGCCCATTTAAAATACGACATTTATTAGAAAATCTTCATTGTAAATAAAGAAGGAGTCATGAAAATAACTTCGAAGGGACGCTTGGTCTGTTGCCAGACAGAAAGGGAAATTGGTACATGCGACACAGATATTCATTTCAGTTTCATTTAAACTGTATGCGTATTTGTGTATGTGTACACCTCCGTGTGCACATGTATATTTTGATTCAATGGCGGACATAAGATATTTCTAAAAATTAAATAAAAACAAGAAAATACAAAATAATTCTATTCATTACCGAATATTTTCCGAAATCTTAAATATTATCTTTTTTTTTTCTTTTTTTTTTTTTTTTTTTTGTTGTTGTTGTATTTTTAAAAAATTGTTTTGCTTCCAACTTAATTGTTCAGTCTAAGATAAGGATTGTTCAGGCTGGGTTGAGGTGTATGTATTGTTTCAGCATCTTATTTCAAACTTAGTCATATTGTGTGCATGTGTGAGTGTATAGATTAGACGGCAATAACATATTGACACACAATCCAGGCATACGCATATACATTACATAGGCCTATATAAAGACACCCACAGACAGCGTGTGACGGATAGCGACTCATCTCTTTCGTAATATAGATTTTCTTCAACTCTTGAGTAGAATTGGCAGATGAACGAACTGAATAGTATTCACAAATCTGATTGAAAGCAAACGATTTAAAAGAAATCAGGAAAGAATAAAAACAGAATGTAAGATTTAAGAAACGTTAACATAAACTGAAAAGTCAGATCAAGACAAAAAAAAGGTACTTCTTGGTTGAAATTGTTGATAATTTGAGACCAGTTCGTTAATCACGTCATCATCAGAACTGCTCTTTTCAATTGACGTATAAATAGCCAGATCGATATGCGCATGCGTATATGCTGAAGTCAAACGGCAAAGAACAATGAAAACAGTGATTACAATACAGACAAAAGTACGGCACCAATAAAAGAGACATCGAGCTCAAGTAGATTCTTGGAAATCTCGAGACTTTGAATTCAAAGAGTTTGTTTGTAAAGTTGATATCCTGAGACGTTGCCACTTTAAATCGATTGACGAAAAACAAACAAAGTAGATAGGAAAGAGGTTGGAAGTTACAATGAAAGTTTCTGATATACAAAAAAAGTCAAGAACATCTGTTCACTTTATTAGACATTAAATTGCATCACTTAGTGCCTTCCATAGTTTACCTTGACTTTCATGCGTACTTAAATTGAAATATTCTGAAAAACCTAAGTTTGTACTAGTTGCAAAATAAAATTCTTACATTCGACTTTACAATGTCTATCAGAGGACGAACGTGTCGGTTAAGATAAGTTTACCTTTTGTCTTTATTCATATAACTTTTGAACTAATAATATATATATCTAGTGAATATCCGTATTTGAGTAAACGCCTCGTTTTTTAAATATTGGTTACTTCGTTTACCGGAATTTCCCCTCGTAAAAAAACTATTAAAGCAATATCATATTTTTCATGCCATAAGGCATATTTTCTTTTGTAAGCTTCGTCTCAAGTGCGCATGTCTGTAAACTCTGTGTGTGTGTGTGTGTGTGCGCATACACTTCATCCCCAGCTGATTTTCTGAGTCTGCCACCTTACAAAAATGGAAACAGTTTATAATTTTCGGAGTAGGTCTGTCTTGAAAGTGAGATATAGAATATATTAAAAATCTAGAAAATCACTTTATATTAATTTTTGTACAATTATTTGTTGTTTTTTTTTAAAAAAAATATTTCACCCGCTACCAACCAGCAATAATTCAGGCCCCACAGACCCGTTATGCAACCAGAAGGAATATAGACTACTCCTATTATTCAATGATTACTCCTAATCAAGTACTCATTGCCTGTATAAAAGACACTAGTTCACAGAATCCCTCAATCAGAATCTAATCTCTTCAAATTGGGCAAGACGAAAGAATGTCTAAGGACATCCGGAACATAAGTGTATACCTGCACCATAATGGAATGGGCTACATGACGATTGGCAAGCAGCTAAGTGAAAAGGAGACAATTGTGAGCTCGAAAATAAGAAAATAGAAGAAACAGTAATTGACTATCAAACTCTCTCGCTCTGGAGCTCCACGCAAGATCTCATAACGTGAAGTGAAACTGATGAGAAAGATGAAGGAATAACCCATAACTACGCGGCAAGAGCTTGTTGATGATCACAAGGCAGCTGGGACTACAATCACCAAGATAACCATTAGTAACACACTACGTCGTAGTGGACTAAGATTATGTAGTACCCGAAAATTACTCCCCCTACTCAAGAAGGCACATGTACAGGCCCGTCAGAAGTTTGCAGATGAGCACCTGGATAATTTACAGGAGGGCTGGGAGAAATTGCTGTGATCAGATGAGACTAAAATTTAGCTTTTTGGCATCAAATCGACACGCCGTGTTTGGAGGGGAAAAAAGCTGACTTGGAACCAGAAAACACGATCCCAACTATTAACTATTAAAAATTATGCTTTGGGGCTGTTTCTCTGAAAAAATGATTACACCGGGTCAAGGGAAAGATGAATGGGACTAAGTACAGGGAGATCTTGAGTGAAAACCCCCTTTCCTCAACCAGCACACTGCAGATGGGTCGTGGTTTCAGCATGACAATGATCAAAAGCATACGGCTAAGGCAGCAAAGGAGTGTCTCAAGAAGAAGCGCATTAGGGTAATGGAATGACCGAGTCAGCCACTGGACCTTAATCATTTAGAGAATCTGTGGAGGGAACTGAAACTTCGAGTTGCCCAACGACAACCTACAAACCTTCAGGATTTGGAGAGAATCTTCAAAGAAGAGTGGGCCAAAATCCTTCCGGGATCCCTAAACACTTGATAACAAACTACAAGAAACGTCCGGCTGCTGTGCTTGCTAACAAGGGTTTCTTCACCAAGTACTGAGTTATGTTTTGCAATGGGTTATAATACTTATTTTTTCAATAAAATATAAAAAATCAAAAATTAATATTATGTGATTTTTTAGAATTTTCTTTTTATATTCTGTCTCTCACTTTCAAAACAGGCCTACCATGAAAATTATAGACCGTTCATATTTTTGTAAGGTGGAAAACTCAAAAAATCAGCAGAGGATGAAATATTTATTTTCCTCGCCATATATATATGTTTTTCATATGTATATATAAAGCAACATAATTTTAAGGTGTGCTATATTTATAGGATAAAATGCTCAGTGTCAGAGATTGAGCGTATGCAAATATAAAAGTGAACATTGAAGTCAATACTCAAAGGCGACAGATTGTTTCATGCGAGGCGCAATCATCAGGCAACATATTTTGGGTTTTTCACCTGCTATTCATATATATATATATATATATATATATATATATATTGGTTAGTGGTGCATTCTAACGGTTATTTTGGCGGGGGTGGTTTATTTATTTATTTATTGATTTGAATAAATTTATTTTATTTGTTTATTTTTATTATTTCTAAATGTAAAGTCCTTATATCTAATAGATTCGAATATTTGGCAGGTTTACCAAATATGGAAAGTTGAGACAGTACAGTGGTATTTAGAAATAAATGTGATACTAGCAAGGTCTTGGTTCTATTCTTTTTTTTTTTTTTTTTTTCTTAATCTAAAATGGTAAACTTGTGGTTGGCGCAGAATATTGGCTTTTATTGACCGAATATTATTTTGGAAAGTTTATTTTCGTTTTTATACAAATACACTTTTATCCTTCTTGTGCAACATAGTTCGTAGCTCGTGATACGTTAGAACACACACACACACAAGGGGGGACACCTTCTCCTTCTTTGTGGTAGGTAGTTATCCTGATTAGTTCTTTTATGGTTTGAACAGTGGATTAGCCTGTCCCACTTTCTGACGAAAGGGTAGAGAGAATTTGCCCCGAATCCCTATTTTCCTGGGTTTATAGTGAGTACATTAAGTGTTCGGGGTGTGCTGTAGGATTGTCCTTCGCTTTGTTACAGGGTGTTTGATCTTTTGTTTTGCTTATGCAAATATCTGGTTTCAGAAGCGAAATTAGCTAATTGGCCTGTCTTTAAGAATGCCGGTGTTGATGTTAATGAAGTCTTCAGTTGTTAAGTAGATGATACTTTTTAAGGGATTTAAGAAATTTTTATTTTTTATTCTATTTCTGAAACTTTACCTACTACTACAAACTCAACTATAGATGTCTAAAAAGAAGAAAAAAAACAGGAAAAATTGATGCTTTCTTAAACAAATCTTTTCGGCTGAAATATACAAGTATTTGTTGAACGTTCATTTGTTAAATGCACTATTGAATACATCCTTAAAAATAGTATCTTAATTTTTGCCGAGACAAAAAGTGGTGATTCGTTTTAATCGAGTGGGAAGCGAACTATGTATTGTTTGAATATATCCTTTTCCCTTCTCCATTATAAATGAGGGATAACCTTTTAATGATAAAAAAGTGAAGTAACCGTAACAAATGATTGGTTCAATTACGTATAGATTGTCAGTTTTATCTAAGATCATAGCATCGCTCTTCAGTACTACTGTCCTGAATCGGTAGAAGATCTGTGCTATCAATGAAAAGTCTCTCTCACTCACTCACACGCAGTAAGAGTAGGAAAAATGAAAGAAGGTCTGCAGAAGGAAAGTTAGAGGGAAAAGAAAGGGGATGAAAACGAAAGAAAGATATAGACTTACTATCTTTTATCATATGTTTTCCTGAGTGCCTCTAAAGCCGTGTTCTTGTGTCAAACCAAACTAAGCTTTTTAAATAAAATCATGAAGAATAATTTTATTGATTATGTTATTGATCCTTGCGTGTGTTTCTGGCTACGACGTCCTTTCTGTCTAGAATAACAGAATTCGTGAACAGACAAAAAACTAAATGTTTCTCAAACTAAATACACTAATAATTCCCAAATATACACGTTTTTAAATATATCTTATCTACAAATTTGTTAACACTACATTAATCACCTAGGATGTCTGAAAATGGGTCGTCTCCTGGCGTCTGCCTGCTACGACAACTGAGCTACATCCTGTGCTACAAGTAGAAATTACAAGTGCTTTAAAGATTTTGGGATGTCAAAACACCCCATGTGACAAACGAAAAGTTGAGTTTGTTCTATTATCAAATTTACAAGACTGATAGATTGAACGTAGTAAACAGTAACGGAGATGTCACCAAACTTAAACCTAAGCTTTTCAGAGCGTCTACTTAAACACGACGCCTACTCAAATACGAATATAAGTAATCAACAATAATATCAGTTTAAAAATAAGATCTATTATTTTGTGTTTTTTTTTTTTTGTTTGTTATATTTTTAATTTTTATTTTTTTAGAAGCGACATTGTTTACGAATACGGAACTAAAGTTAGCACATATAGACTCCCGAGCAGATATGGGCTTGGGTATCTAGCGGGGAGATATGCGTTCCTTAGGAGATTAGTTGGACATAGCTGGGCTGTGACATTTTTTTGTGGATGAGCAATCCCTAAAGCACTCGCGATCAGACTGTGGATTATCTTACAAAGTGGGGGCGCGAGTTCGAACCCTGCCGGAGGGTATATTTTTGCAAACATTGCCAAATCAAACATGAAAAACTTGTCTAGTACGCTTGATTATTTTATTAAAGCGACCTAGTAATATCTATCATTCGAGAAATTTTTATTTAGCCTGATTTAATTATCGGATCAATTAATCGCATTTCGTCGGTTTTATTCCAAAAGGGCGTTAAGTTGACATCGTTTTTTTGTTGTTTTTTTTTATGTCTTTTTTATTTTATTTTAGAAATAACAACACTGATCTCCGTGTCCCCATTAACGGTGCCTCTAACATCTTCCCCTGTAACCTTCTACCTCAAGTGGCTTTTGGGATTTGTACAGGGTGAGCAAAATTGTAAAAGAAAAAAATGACAATATTCTGATTCGAAGAATTTTGTGAAGTTAAGTCCTAATGTTTAAAATATTGTTTAATATTAATTCTGATTTTTTTCTTTGTGCTTTATTTATTTCACAAGAAAAAAACGACCGTACGCCATTTTAGCATCACACAGACGATTTGAAGTTTCGAAAATAATAGTGCATGTTAAGGAGCGAAAAATTAACATCTAATAAAATGTTCAATCAATAATGTTTGAAATTCGTGTAAGAAAATCTGTCCTATGGTCTGCGGATATAAGATAGTCCACATATAATTTGGGTTGTGGAAAATATCAACGAAGCAACAGGAATAGATCTTGTCTAAAGTGTGGACTATGTCGGCGGAAGGATATATGCGTTTTGTAACATAGTCTTGAGTAGTATAAGTAGGTTTATAACTTTTTGGGCTGCGCATTCTATTGCTTCCTCTTGTGTCGTCCTTTGACAAGTGCCAGCCAATCCTGTCTCCTTTTCTGTTACGGTTGCTTTGCATTTGGCATAATCGGCGACTGTGAAGAAGAACAATAACAACGTCAGCAGGCGAATGGCATCAAGGGAAATTATTTCTGGTGGAAATGTCTTTATGCGTGTTCATCTCACGTCGGGGTAAACCACTTTATAGGGGGTTATTCCGACGTGATCTGAACACGACTTTCAAATTTGCTCATGGCAAAGATAAAAGTGCTTAGATTATGAGGAAACAGTCTTTGGATATGGGTACAACGGCCAGGTTAAATTTTGTTAATGGCAATACAATATGCTCTGAAAGAGATAATTAGTGTTAGGAATGTGGGGAGCGGAGGTATGTGAGTAATGTCTTTGAAGTAGTCGCTCCTTAGGTCAGTAAGTACTTTTGAGACATTGGAGAAGGAAAGAGGCAAGCATAGTAGCCGCTCGACTTAAGTCAAGGGGAGACACTGGTTACTCTCGCCTGTCTGTCTTGTCTGTATCCGCCTTTTCTATCTGCTTTTTGGATCAAAAGCAGCTCGTTTTGAATTTCACACTTGTATTTGATTCTGGGCTTCCCATTGGCTGATAAATAAAATTCGCGTAGGCTCACGAAATGGAAATTTGATATTTGATTAATTTTTATTTTTCAACCGGAACATCTGCGCGAACTCGGATGCGCAACGACGATTTTTGGTCATTTGCCTTCTGGTTGGTATAGAGCAAATATCCGGCCCCTCGCTATTGCTCGGTCGGTATATTCTCTGATAAATCGCTGAAATGTTTTATTCCCAGATTTTATGATAGGAAAATGACATAAATAGGAAATTAAACGTCTAGACTCTTTTCATATACATAGGTACATCAATAAGTCTGTAACCTAATGGATGAAAAACTTCATACAGCAAATATTTTTTCAGCATAATCTCATTCTTTGTTAGTATACCTAAACTAACGTTTCTTTATTGATCAAACAGCTCCAACATTATGCACAAAATATTTCGAATCGAAATTCAGCCATATCAGACCCTACTGATCAACTCTTGTATTATTGACGGCCCCTGACAAAGTTGACTACGGAAATAACAGTTGTTGCTATTGATTAGAAAATTATGGTATTTCGTTAACTATCGTGGCATTGTAGCGAGAAGATATTTTGTCCAAATCTCTTGTTTTGGGAAAGAAAGAAAAATGGATTCGTGCTTTTCCACAAGATATCCATGCGAAATAAATATCCAGCCGAAATTTGAACTCTGCTCTCTTTTTCCATTTTTTCCTTGTAAAAACCTTTACGCCACATGGCGCTCCTAATGAAATCACTTATTTAGATATATGTAAATATTTACGGAAACAGTTTTTGGAAACAGTTACCAACATTGCAATTATTACACTCATGAGAGTACATGGGACAATGTGTATCTATACACACACACACACACACACACACACACACACACACACACACACATACACAGTGTAAATGTTGCATTTTTTGTATCTTTTTTTTTACGCGTATGGTTGTCGCGTTTTCTTTCTTTTTAAATAGGAGTAGAAAAACGTAACATTTACACTATAAGTGACAGTGCCCGCATGATATGAAGCAATCCGTTGAAAAAAAAAAAACCATGTTCTGCATTTAGTTGTAATTACATTTCAATTAAATAATTAATATATATAAATATATAAATGTGTGTGTGTGTGTGTGTGTGTGACTATCGAGAAAAACGATATAAAATTTTTGATATATTAAGAACATGTTTTATAAATTTTTTTCGTGTAATGAAGTTCTAAATGTGAAGCACGTATCACTTTGTCATAGATTTTCCTATCTGTGTGTGTGTGTGTATATATATATATATAAAGTGTACATTGAGGTTAACACCCAGCGGCTACAATCTGTTTCATGCTTACACGCAATCTTTAGGCTTGAAAATTACATTTAAGCATAAAATTGCCTGTTGCCACTGGGTTTTGACCTCAATGTCCGCTTTTATACTTACTTACGCTCTCTCCCTGATGTTGAGCACATTAACCCATGAATATAACATACCTTAACATATATATTTTCCATTTTTAAACGAGTTATTTCGCTACCATGGTTTCCACCACAAGTTGTGTCTTCAGGCGATTTTTGATCAAAATAATTTTAAATATAATATTAAAAATCACCGGAAGACACCACTCATGGAAGAAACCTGGGTAGCGAAATAACTCGTTTAAAAATGGAAAATATTCAAAAGTTCTACAATATAATTGTATCGAACACTTTTTAATACAAATGTGTACTGGTCTAATCCTATTATGACCAAATACTAAGTATTAAATAATCAATATATATATATATATATATATATATATATATATAATATATATATATACACCACAAAATACCTGTTAAGGTCATACAACCATGAATAAAAACTTTATAACTTCTAATTTTGAAAATTGTGCGTTCAAAAAAATACTCGTTACGTAAACGTTCTTAAAATTTACGGCAAAAATCAGTTATTGCAAATTGCCTGAAGATACATGGTAGAAGGCTAGGTCGCGTAATAACCCTTTTACAAATGTGTGTGTGTGTGTATATATATATATATATATATATATATATATATATATACTAGCAGTATAGCCCGGCGTTGTTCGGGTGTAATGAAAGCTTTAAAACTAATCCATGGTCCTGGAAGTCAGACTTCAATCAAATTTGATGCACTCATAGACAAAGACCTAAGAAACGATATTCAGAAGTTTCAAGATTACAGTTCTTACAATAATGCAGAAAATCGATAATATATATAAGGCAAATTGTTTGTGTGTGTCTGTTTATCTGCCTGTATGTCTGTATTTTTTCAGCCCTTTTATTTTAGTTTTTACTTCGGGTTTGGCTCTAAGTAGGTATAATTGTAGTTCTTAGTCTCAGCCATGATACCATTTAATCAGAGGACTTATTTAGCCTTCAAAATTCAGTTTATGACGAAAAAACTACTTTGATATCGATACCAGGAAATCAAAATTTGACTTACATCCATTCATTTTTCTTTCAACCTATGGTTTCACTTTAACTGGAAACAACTATTGCTTTTTAGTCTTTCGTGCCAACGTCCAAAGAGTCTGAGCTCCAGGACCATGGATTAGTTTTAAAGATTTCATTACACCCGAGCAACGCCGGGCTATACTGCTAGTTATGTATAAGCCTAGTTTTGTGTTTATTATCGGAAACTGTGAGATCAGCTCATTCTCCATGTATTTTCTTATCGGTGAATCCTTTTTTATATATCCTGATCAAACTCGGGGAGCCGAGTTCAAATTACAATTGCATTCTTTGCATTCACTTACGCGCAAATACCCTTGGGAAAGGTATTAATCTATCACTTCCTCCAGTTATGTGTTAAATAATAGGACAGATTGGGTTCTATAGCCCTGGCTTGCAACCAGTTTACCGCAGAAAGCAATGGAAACCTACTGCTGGATAATCTTCTGTCCAGTCAGTCATGTCTATTTTGAGACATGCTCGCCTAAAGCCTGTATCACGTATGGTACTTAACTGACTGACTGAATATAATAGTTGAAAACATTATGGCTTCTACTGGGCATAAAGTGGGGGATCAATTTTTTATTGTAATGAACTGATTCTCCACTAATTACTACTTTATAATATAATGCGTTTTCCCCCCTCCAGTTATGAGTCAAATAATAGGACAGATTGGGTTCTATAGCCTTGACTTGCAACCAGTCTACCGCAGAAAGCAATAGAAACCCACTGATGGATAATCTTCTGCCCAGTCAGTCATGTCTCTTTTGAGGCATGATCGCCCAAAACCTGTATCACGTATGGCACTCAACTGACTGATCATAATATATGTGCATACATACACGATGGCTCTCGAATCTTTAAATGCGTATGACCATCGCTGATAATGATTTTGCTTCTCGTGAGAACGAAAATAGTTCTTGAAGTGACTTGCAATGCTTATCGCAGATGTGGCAAACTAAATCATTTTGTTGAAAGACTGGCTTGTTTCGTAAAATCTGTTCAGTTCGCCTGTAAGTTTCTATGTGACGGCTGTGACCGGAGAGGTTTATTGACAAACCCTGCATATTATTTTCAACTTAGTATTCATCCTAATCTGTGAAAGGTCTACCAATATGGTAATTTTCTAAGCGCAACTTAGATCGGCACAAGGCCGAAAGTATGGGGCACCCGTTGACGATCGAATTCGCTACTCAATTGTAAAGATTATCCAACGAGACCAGCTTGCTAACCATTATGTCTCTCCTTGTTACTAACGAAGACTGCACTGGAAAGATATAAGTATGACAGACTTATCACGTCTATGATGGATTGCTGGATCGATTATTTCCCCTTACCGAGCTGCAATGCTTGACATTTGACATACTGAACGCTGGCTGTCGAAATGAATGAACTTTTTTTTTTCCCAATAAAGCAATGTCGCTTTTAAATAAGTGTTGGTAATTATTCATTTATTTAGTTATTTCTATTCTATTCATTTCTATTATATTATTGTATATTGATTATTTTTAGTTACTGAGATGCATATTTCTTTGTTTACTAACGTTAAACATACACTACCGGCCATAATTATTAGGCCACCCCTTTTTTAAAAAGAAATGATGTATTTCATATTATTTTTAGTATTTATTGCCAAGTGGATAATTCTAAATCAAAATAGAATTTTTTTTTTTTTTTTTGTTATTACTACTTTGCAAATTTTTACAAGGCAGCCAGGAAGCCTTTGCTTTGGCTAGCCAATAAGAAGAGACTAGCATGGGGAAGAGAGCACAAAAACTGGACACCAGAACAAGTTCATTTCATGCACATGTTATTGTGCAGTATTAACAGAAGAACCATTCTATTTTCATACTTACCACGCTTGGCAATGCGGGTTGGCGAAGGTTATTTAAACCGTAGCTTGTTGCTTGTGTAGGTGGCCGTTGGCTCAAAAGAGCTCTTCCGCTCTTTTACAGATTTTTTTTTGTTGTTGTTTTTGTTTTTTGTTGTTGTTGTTTTTTGTTGTTGTTGTTTTTTTTGTTTTTTTTTGTCCCGCATGGTGCCTACATCATCCATCTCACCGAGCTCGCAGCCAGCCAGGGCGTCGGTTTAGGTGCCGACAACCCCTGCCGTGACAGATAGTAATGAGTTACATGGTACTAGTAGCAGACATCGTCTGACCTGACCAGAAGCTTACAGAACCTGGTATTCTCAAGCGATCAACCATCTAAGCACTAACCAGGACAGACGTTGCTTAACTTACTGATAAATCCAGGTCATATCGTTGTATTAAAGTGTTTAATCCAATTATATTGTTGAACTTTTAAATATTTTTTATTTGTAAATGAGTTATTACGCAACCCAGGTTTCTACCCACCGGTGTCTTCAGGCGATTTTAAGAACGCTCGCGTAACATGGATTTTTTTCATGAACACACAATTTTCAAAATTAGAAGTTAGAACGTTTTCACACATGATTGAATGATCCTAATAGTTATTTGTTGGTATGGTTACTCTTGGTCAAAACTTGTTTCATTTAGTAATTCATTTTTGTTTAGGAATAACATAATGGGTAACTTTTCTTTCTGGCATAGTCTACATATTTTGCCACCGTTGTACGTCTTGCCTGTTTTCATTATGTTCCACGTTATGTCCGGGTTTTTTCCATATTTTCATTTCATTTGAAAATGTTATCGTAGTAGACTGTCACGAATCTGCTAGATAAACTCGGCTTTTCTTATGTCTGACTGCTAAAATGTTTTTTTTTACTCTTGGCCAAGTAGCCACCAGCTCGTTCCTGGAATTGAACGCGTGTTACCTGGCCACATTCAAGAAGCTTGCTATTTCCGAATAGACTGGTTGGTGCCTAGTATCAGTAATCCGGGCTGCCTTTTCATTTTTTGTGTTAGACTGGAAAATGCCATGTTAATGCTCTCAATACATTTAAAATTAAAATGAGAACATTAAAAGTTAGCGCATGAACGCAGAAGATTAAGTTAAACTGTCTTCTATTCAGAGCATGATGAGGTTATGTTCTTAAATAGCTGGTGCACCCGAAATTATATCTATATGGTGAATTTGCATCCACTCCTCTGGAGAACTGATTAGACAATGTAGCGACAAGATAATTGAACCTGTTTAATTTTATTTATTAATATTCTTGATATTGAGCACTATAATTACAAACAGAAAGGGTTAAGCCGTAAAACCGATCATTACAAAGACTACTTGTATTAAAAAAACGTTATCTTCCAGAATTAATCTTGTCCACCAGTTTTGGCAAAATACAATAAATATGTATATGAAGGGTGTGATGGCTAAATTGTCGCCTTCTAATTTTCATTTCACGCATGCGCGTTGTTTTTATTTTGAAAACTGCACAGTATCAGTTGGGCACTGTTTGAGAAAAGAAAATGATGCAATTTACTTTTGGAAACGTCATGCTGTACTACTTGGCATTCATGCTGGAAGCTCCAAAAGGAACATTTTGTATGTTCGGGTGTCAATCTGATGACAATGCAGAGGATTCAAAGAGTTTGATGAGTCTAATAGTGATTACGAAGGAACGTCAGCACGGTAAACTCACTTTGATCGTTCTGATAAGGAAAGAAATCCTGAATTTGTTGGTGAGATCCAGGACATGATTGATCAATGGCCAGAAATGTAGTGATGCCCTGGGTCAAGGGGGTGGCTGCTGGAAGACCCTATATCTGGCAACTGGACTCTGCATCACACTACACAGGCAGGAGAGCCCAATCATGGCTGTCAGACAATTTCTGCGACCACATCACCTCTTACATGTGGCTATCTAACTCCCCAGACTGCAACCCTCTTGATTATGTGTGGTGCACAGTTGAGCGTGAGAGACCAACAAAACTCCTTGTAGCACTAAAGATGAACTTAAGGCAAGGATTATGGCAGTATTCACTTAAACAAGAAAACTGTCCAGAAGAGTTGGAGAAGATTCTGTAATCATTCGGAGGCCGTAGTTAAAGCCAATGGTAATTTTATTGAATAAATTTATTCTTTCGTATTTCAAGATATTTTTATATCATTTTGGTAAACATATCTATCAAAATAAGATGTCAGTGTTATCTTCATTTTTGCGTAATTTAGATCACAATTTATCCATCGCACCACGCGCACACACACACACACACACACACATATATATATATATATATATATATATATATATATATATTGTTTAATTACTTAGTTTCTGGTCATAAGATTAGACTAGTGCACATTTGTATTAAAAAGTGTTCAATACAATTATATTGTAGAACGTTTGAATATTTTCAATTTGTAAACGAGTTATTACGCGATGTAGATCGCCTAAAAACACCACTCATGGTAGAAACCTAGGTCGCGTAATAACTCGTTTATAAATGGAATATATATAGTATTTGCAAGAGGTACTCTATTTTTTTTAACAGTGACTTTCGGCCTGTGGATAAGAAAAATCGTAATAAAAATGTGTTCTCCGGCAGGAATCGAACCTGTATCTGCCTTTGCAGGATAAACAACTGTTTGATGTGCAGGCCGATAGACGTAATACACACCCTTAAAAATATCAAAATGAGAGTCTACTTCCCTTTAAACGGAAAAATAGAGCCTTACTGAACCAAGGGGCCCAATGGTTCGATTCCTACTGGTGTGTGTGTGTGTGTGTGTGATATGCCACTCTTGGTAAACAAATTGTTGTTTATCAAAATAACTTACGTTATTCCCCTTTCATCTACTAAATTCACGTTTTTCTCAGTTTTGTAAATAATTTATACCGTTCATTATTAGATTTTCATTCGTTCCGCTATATTTGTATTCAGTTTTCAAATCCTCAAGCTTATGGTGAAAAGAGGGCTTGGAGAATTTGACGCACACAGGGCATATTGAGAGCAGATATAGACTGAAACAGCAAGTAACCTAGTAAACGAGCGTGCGTAAATGAATAGTAGAAACATGACTTGGATGGATAGTAACGGGACAAAAATAGCTTAGAGCTTACAAAGGATAGAAAGTTATAGAGAGCCGTGATCACCTAAAAGGACAGGGTACGTAAAATAAGAAACAAGTCATAAAAGCGTAAGCTTAATTACGACATTATCTTTTGAATGACGTTCTGCTGAAAGTAATTTTATCTCTTTGTTGACAGTTTAACCTTTTCACAATAGTTCTGAATTATGCATAAGATAGGTTTGTTCTATCCACGATTGTCAGTTGAACTGCTTTTGAAAGTCCAGCATTACTAAAGTTAATATTTGGGACTTTTTGTAATAGTGTTCAAATAAACTACGCTACTAACGGGGAGAAAATGAATACAATATTTCAAAAGTCATCTAATTCGGTACTTATAACGCAGTTTAATAATACTAGATCTGTTAGTTACTATATTTTTCTTATTTTTACCCAGACCCACACGAGTGCTCTAATATTGTTAACGGGACGAATGTACAGATATTTACTGAAAAATGTTCATATAACAAAAGTGGTGATTCCTGCAACAAAGTGCTGTCCCCGACATGATGTTTTCCCTGTACATATATTTTAAATATAAGACAAAAATGCATGGAACTAAAAAAGAAGTATTAATAAACAGATATGTTAGATTAGAATGAGAAATGAAGTTAATGATAAAAAGAGTTCAAAGCAATCTTCAGTATGTTTCTCTGAGGTACTTTCAACCCTCCAGATCGAGAAGAGATGTTTTGTTACTGCCATCGTCAATAAGGAAAGAGAAATTCAAATCTCACACTGCCTGTGATTATCGTCAGGGGATTGATAATTAAACAGATATGAATACGTGCATTTATCACCTAAATTAGCGATTCAAAATTTTTTAAAATATAAAAAGAAATGTTATATCGTATATACAGAGTGTCACGGAAAACGGATATTTTAAGGAAAGCAAAACTCTTGAATATTTCAACACTCTTCCAAATTCTCTTCCAAACGATTGCTTCCCCGACGGCTACAATCTCCAGGAGTTTAAATGTAAGGTCAATAGACACCTCCTAACACACTAACCTGCTCCCATTCTATCAAGCACTCTTCCCAACCCTCATCCTCGCTATCCTTATTCATCTGTCACCTTCCTCCTGACATTCCCTATGTCTAACCATTCCTTCTCTTTACCTTCCCCTATGTAGCCCCATGCGCAATAGTGGCAGTGGAATGCCTTGCTTGGAGTGAGATGATTAAAAAAAAACACAAACTTTATAATGTACATAAAAACATTTATTAAACAATGCTATTATGGAATGTTTATGAGCGAAAAATGATGTCTGACAAATGATGGCCATTTTCACGAACACAAATTTGAAGCCGCTCTCTAAAGTTTGCCTCTACTCTTATCAACGTTTCTTCACCGATTCTTCACCGTATTGCAATCTTCAATTCTTTAAGTCTGCGAGGTTTTCCTTCATAGATGCGTGATTTCAAAAATCCCCACTGATAAGAATCGCACATGGGGGAGCGCAAAGGTCACAGAAGATCTTCAAAGCGTGAAATCACATGATTAGGGAATGCAGTTCGAACAGCAGCCATGGATTAATGATAAAGAAAAACAAATAGCAACCAACCAAATGGCATCTTAAACGGGTTTAAATACTACCTTCATCACCCTCTATCTCTTACTCAAGGAGTAAGCAGCGTTCCAAAAACATCCGTTTTCCCTGACTTACCCTGTATAATATATACACAGAAGGCATAATTTTGAAAGTCCGGTTTTGCTAAAGTGAAGTTATGTAAAGAAAAAGTATTCTGATGTTTTAAATGACTAGCCCTTTGCAAGGTTTCTACAAGGTTGTAACCGTTTCGTGAGGAATGTTTCACTTACAGCCCTTCGCAACGATACAGTAACGTTGTGACGATGCGCAGTCAGTTTGGGAGCAAGAATTGATTACAACGTTACTGTAACGATGTCACGCACCCAGTAAAATACAGCTTATCTACAACGTCTCCAAAACGTTCCGTGCTATTTGTGATAAACACTTTAATCCTAAATTTTAGATCAGCTGTTCTTAAACCACCGGTTTCTTTTCTTTTCCTTTTTTTTTTTTTTTTTTTTTTTTTTTTAAATCATTTCACACTAAGCAAGTCGGTACCGTCACTGATGCGCAGAGGGCTACATAAGAGTTGAAGTTTAGGCAGGAGAAGAGTGAAGAGAAAGACGAACCAGTTACAGGAAGTGTCAGAGAAAGAGTCAGAGAAGGATGTGAACACATGTATGAAGACAGTTGCGAAAGTAGAGAGAAAGAAAAATAAGATACACGGGGTGATGTAGAAAGGATTGGAGTCAAGTGAATAAGAGATGGTAATTGACATTGCATTTAAATTCATGGAGGTTGTAGCCGTCAGGAAAGCAAGTATATGGTAGGGAGTTCCACTGGCGGGAAGTGTGAGAAAAGAAGCTGATGGAGTAGAATTGTCGCATGCATTTGGTTGATTTAACTGTAAAAGGGTGGGACCTTGTTGCCAGTCTGGTTGCACGAGTAAATTCTTTCGGAGGGGGCACCAGTGACAGTTCGTCGATTTTATCATTGATTATTTTTAGGTACTGTCTGTATTAATATTTTTTTTATTATTTCCTTTGATTTCTTGTGTATGCTTCTTTGCTTACCGGGTACCACCCAAACATTAAGGTCAGAAATGACACCATGACGTTTTCTTCTGAGCATTTAAAATAGAAAGCCTAAGATCATATACGTTTTACATAGACAAAGCCTACTTGTAAGTACAATATTTTATATTTCTTTAAAGCTTCGGCTACCAGGGCCCCTTTCAATGTGTCTATAGGAACCTTTTCAACCAAACTGAGAGCTCAATCTACAACTTTGATGTCCTCACGTGCAACAGTTTTGAGATTTCAGTATCCAGGTCCATGCATTTTGCTAGCTTTTGAAGATCTTAAAAATACATAAGTCTTCAGGGACTGCCATTGTCAATAAGTAGGGATATTCTGTTTTTTGTGGTCTCTGATCACGATAATTGGGTGATTAACTTTGATTGTAGATAGTATTTTATGCCAGATTATTATTATTATTATTATTATTATATCATTTTTCATCATATTTCGATTTCTGCTATGGTCGCACTACCAACCCTGTCAGGTCGTGGTGTGTTGTTATGGCTCCATTTCATGTTTTTTATCTCCCCTATCATACTTAGCTTTACATAGACAAAGTTCTCCTTAGGGTGTGGGTTGTACTTAATAAAACATTTTTTTGTATATCTCTTAAAACTGGGGTTTCCAGGGATTCTTTCAATGTGTTTTGTTCCATTTTTATCATTCCAAGTGCACCTACTATCACTGGCACAACTCTTGTTTTCAATTTCCACATTTTTTCTATTTCAATTTCCAGGTTTTTATATTTTGACAGTTTTTCAAATTCCTTGGTTGCTATGTTACAATCTGCTGGACAAGCCATATCAATTAATAGACAAGTTTTCTCCTTCTGGTTTTTAACAATAATGTCTGGCCTGTTTGCTTCAATTTTTCTGTCTGTGTAGATGGTGTAATCTCATAGAATGGTGACATCTTCTATTTCTGTAACCGGTGCTAGGTGATGTTCATACCAGTGTTTGTTTCCAGATTTTCCATAGTGTTTGCACATTGTCCAATGTAAATATTGCCCCACTCTATCGTGGCGATTTTTATATTCATTTGGGGCAAGCACAGAACAGCCTGAGATTAGATGGTCTATTGTTTCTTGGTATTTATCACAAAACCTGCATTTTGGATCCATATTATTATGTATAATATTTGCCTGAAAGTTTCTAGTGAAAAGACTTCGGTCACAGACTTTAATCCAGATGCACGTAACCATCGATGAGTATTAACTTTATCAACATAGGATTTATTGGCACGTTCTGGATATTGGCCATGCTGAGGTTTGTCTTGCCAGCGTTGTTTCATCTGTTCAGGAGCTTTATCTTTGGCTTTCATTTTCATATTTTTGCCGCAATAGTTGGTTCTTGGCTTCTGTTTTGCTTTTCTAAAGAATCTACTAACTGTAAATCTTGTTTGTATTTACTGCCTTCTTTTATTATTGAATATTTTTTTCTTTCTTCATGTTGCCTTACTAATTGTATCATCCAATCCTTTGTTGTTTCTATATATGTTAGTAAACCAATAGTTGTTGTCTGGTATGACAATTCTAGCTGAATAAGACATCTTCCACCTTCTTTACGGGTTATGTATAGACGGTTTACATCAGCCTTTGGATGATGCATCTTATGCTTAGAAAGAAGCTTTCTTGTTTTAGAATCCATTCGCCTGATGTCGTTTAGAGTCCAGTTTATTATTATTACTATTATGTCGTATCTGATACATTTTTAAGATATCTTTACCTAAAATCTAACCTTTTATTCACTGTATTTAGGTAAACAAGCAGAATAACTATTTACATCTCTGTCTGCTTCTCTCTCTCTCTCTCTCACGCACACACACGCGTAAATTCTGCAACTACCATGAACATAATAACATTAATAACAATAGCAATGACTATAAATTACATAAAGTCTGATATATAATACTACCTGCTAACTCTTTCATATCTACTATCCAAAACAATTTATTTAATCTTGACAATATAGAAATAATTACAGTCAAATCCGAAGCTACTATGATCAGAACCAAAAATATCTATACCAATAATAATTCCGAAAAAGGTAACTATAAAATAAACTGCCACAATTGTTTGTTCTTTACTATATATATATATATATATATATATATATATATGTGATAGATAGATAGATAGATAATGTAAAACATTTGCAAAGTAATAACAAAAGAACCATTCTATTTTCACTTATAATTATCTAATTGGCAATAAATACTAAAAATAGTATGAAATACACCATTTCTTTTAAAAAAAACTGGAGTCACCTAATAATTATGGCCGGTAGTGTATATAGCGGTGACATGCTACCGGTTCGCGCGAACCGATTTTTAAAATTGTAAAAGCCTAGTGAACCGTTTGTTGGATTACGCGAAAATATTATATATATTATATAACCGATGGTCTAGGGAAAATCTTAGTTACGCTACACTTCTGCGCATGCCTAGTGAAACTCTAATAATACACGCCCTCTTCCGTTTTGAAGTTAAAAATGTCGCAAATCTTCTAATCATAAATTTGATTCGTCTTCCATTAGATCTTTGGGACTACAGTTTGAATGTGGCTAAAAAACCATAACACACCTGATGCCACTAGAGTAAAAAACATACTTCTGATCAGAAATATGATGGGAACAGAATTTCAATCTGGAAATATCTTTAAAAATATTTCCTATTAAATTATTAAAATGGTTTAATTCTTTCGATAGTATAAAGTGATTTCTTTCCTAAGAATTACCTGCCTTTACAGAATCAGTTCCTGGAAATTTAGGATGCCACCACTAATATATAAGAAAAAATTAAGGCAGACACGTTATTTCATGGTAAATTGGAAGTACTTCAGGCGAACCATCATCAGCTTCCGTCTTTATTATACAGAAGATTTTACAGATTCGTGTAAAATCTTCTGTACAATAAAGACCGAAGCTGATGATGGTTCGCCTGAAATAGGCCCATACTTCCGATTACCATGAAATAATGTGTCTACCTTAATTTTTTTTTATATTTGCTCTATATGTATTTATATACATATATCTTTTAGAGCTCTCTTAGAGAGTTATCCTACCACTGTATGTACAGGATACTCTTTGGATTTTTCTATCTCTACACCACATGCTGTGATATATATCTTTTGTAGAACATAATGAAGGATCTGTACTTACTTAAAAAGCGCTTTCCAATCAAGTGACATCTATCGGCAACAAAATGAAGCACAAACTCCGTATCCGTAATTGGAATCTGCAAAGTGAGATGACAATAAGCTATAAACGTTTTCAAATACATTTTACGGTTTTCTTTTCTTTCACATTTGGAGAATTTCTTTTCTTTGTCTGCATGAATGCTTAATCTCTGGTAATTCTCATTAAAATTCAAATGAATTCAAGGAAATAATCAATCATGGAAATTTCTAAGATGTTATAACAAGTTAGGTCTCATCAAATTTTTCTTTTCTCGCGCTCATTGATATTTATTAAGTAGAGTCATGTGCGTGGTGGTCCAGTGGATATCGGCTCGGAACAAGAAATCCGAGAGCCGAGTTCGAATTCCAGTTGAATTCATTGCATTCACTTACGCGCAAATACCTTTGGGAAAGGTATTAATCCGTCTCTTCCTTTCAGTTATGGGTTAAATAACAGGATAGATTGGGTTCTATAGCCTTGGACTTGCAACCAGTCTACCGCAGAAAGCAATGGCAACCTACTGCAGGATAATCTTCTGCCCAGTCAGTCATGTCTCTTTCGAGACATGATCGCCCAAGCGTGTTTCACGTATGGCACTTAACTGACTCGTATGGCACACAGCCAAACGAGGCTATGGAAAAAAACTTTTTCGCTTGTATTATTAATTTCTGAAATCTTGTTGTACGTATTCATCGCTTAAGACCTATGTTATGAAAATAGTTTCTCACCGTTTTCCTGATTTAAGAAACAATGCAACGTTGACCAAAATATTTGTGAATAAATTTAGAACTGACTGTAAAGGCGTTAATGTGTTGAGACGTGGGAAATTTTAACAGACATCGTTATATTATTAGTGATTTATTTAACATATATACATAAGAGTTCTAGGCCATGCTAGGCGTGAAGTGAAGTGTTACTTGTCGATTCCTACGCCAAGAGCTTACAGATATTGCGCGTAGGAAAACAGTTCCATGATATTATTACATTGATCATCTAATATAATAAAATAAAATGTATATCTCTCTGTCCTGTATAATCTCAAGCTATTGTTTACAATATAATGTTCATTTTTTCACAAAGCCCAAGAAGCAATCGTGGCAGAGTAAGAGGTACAGCTTATGGGGATATGAGAAAGGTAACCGTTAACGCTAGACTTGAACAGGTTAAGATTGTGATGATCGAGGAAACATCCTCTTGAGAGTCGGTTCCACAAAGTAACGGTTTGTACAAAGAAATTGTTTGAGTGGAACTTGAGTCTCACAAATGAAATTCGAAGGAAATTAAGGTATTTCCTTACAACGTGTATAGCAGGCGGGTTTTCGCCATGAAGTTTAGAACTGGTAAAACTAAGAAATGTAGTCAGCTACTGGAGCGGTAAAAAGGAACCTACACTTTTCCCAGGATCTTTTAGCTAGGGATCGGATTACGAGTTAGGAGCTCAAAGCACAAGGCGTCCCTGTGAAGACACCCATTCATCGAGATAGACTAAAATCCATGCTTTGTGACGATAGAACGTCACTGGTTTGGTTTTAGAAGCATTAATTGGGACCAGCGAATTTTCCTCTCACTGAGCTGTTAAAGCTAGATCATAAGAGAGATCAGCTGCCAAACTTTGGTCATCTAGAGCACTTGAGATGCACCCATATAACATTGTATCAGCATAGATATTAAGAATTTTCATAATCTATACAAATAAAATGAAGTCTCTGTTTGTCTTTTTATTTACTACTTATATTAGTTCTCGAGCAACGCCGAGCACCTCTGCTTGTTTCATGTAAAATATGAAACTTCTTAAGAACATTTTGCTAACAGTATTTAGATTGTTCAGACTGGTGTCCTCCTCTTTGTTGTCATATTCACAACGTTTTGGCCGTTATACGTTCCGACTTTCCGACGGTGACTGGAATTTTGAACAAAACCCTTTATTTCGATCACTCGGGTAGATTGTTCTCGTTAATAGATAACTTCATCCTGAAGTGGTATGACTAATAGAACGGGAACAATCTCCCCCATAATCGAAATAAACTGTTCGGTTCAAAATTCCAGTCACCTGAAGAAGGACGGTGTGTACAACGGTCGTAACTCCGTGAATATGACAATAAAGTTGAAGACAACATTCCGAACAATGTAAATAATGTAAATACTTCATATGGACAAATATTTTATTATATTAACAATTAAAAAATTCGATAAGAACACACAGTATAAACATATACAGTTGGACTGCATGACGAAAGTGTGCTGAAAACTCTTCAGCTTGACTAAAAGAAATGATTTTTAAAAATCTGATATTTTGGTAATTTTCGGGATTAAAAATTAGGACTACTCTCCTTATCTTTGTTATTATACTCACGTTTCGGATATTGCATTCTCCGGCCTTCTTAAAGTGTCTGTTATACTCATTGGTCTTTTGGGGGATTTCATTCATTCCACTTTCCATGCACAGAGTAAAGATACCCCCCCAGTTTATTCAATTTTGTGTCACTTGTCTGTTTCTTCCAACATTATATGACTTAGCGTACTATCCAACCCAGGGATTGATCTCATAACTGCCAGGAAACACTTCTTGGGCTTCCAGGAACGTAATTTTAGGATCTTATAGCTAATTTCTGTATTCAGAAGTCGAAAAATTTAAATGTTTCCTTCTTATACAAAGACTTTTATATGTTGGTTCATCTCTGTGCTAAATCTACTGAGGATGTTGTCAATTGAAATTAGAACACGGTTTTTCGATTAACAATTCTGGGACATTATCCATTAACCCATCGGCACATCCAAGCTTACAGCACCTGATATTCCGATATTCAGTACACCATGACGCACATCAACACTGAACTTAAATTCATTACATCCAATGTTATATGTTCCATTTACGCTAAACTATTCCAACATTTTTCTGGCCTTATCAGTTACTCGTGAATTTACAGAAGGATCCTTTAATAGGCTCAATCATGATGTTGTACGTTTGTTCTACATTGAATTAAAATAGGTTGTCTGGTTTAGTTTTGCTTTCGACTGAACAATAGTCGGTTACTGAGGTGGATTAAATTAAATAACTTTGCAAGACTGAATCCCATACAAAAGAGGTTTTGTACATTTTATTACTTTATATCGTTCTTTATTATCATTCATTCTTGTTTCTTTTACGTATAAAATGTGATATAACTGAGTAGCACACATTTTTATTATGCTTTCCAATAGACAGTAACAATTATGCCCTTACTTTAAAAATCTGTTTCCTGTAATTTGATTTTGAATGCTAAATAATGATCGGTTCCTTTTTTTTAAAACTCTTCCTCGTGTCTTGATTTACAATATAAAATAACAATTACGCCCTTCTTTTGAAATTCTATCTTTACCGATACAAAATAAAAATGTTGAATTATTTATTTATAAACCTAACAAAATTTAATGCATTTTCTCCCTATAAATTTAGAAACTATGTTCGCCCCAGCTATGAAATATTCGTTAACTTTAAACTATAATTGATGTTTCATTAGATACAAATGAAATATAATTTGAAACGCCAAAAATTCAGAGGCAAGGAGTACATTGGGTGGTTTCACTCTGCCTCACTTCCGTGGCTAAGTAGGTAAGGATACCGGACTAAACGGTAACTCCCTCTGCCTTCAGGGACACAGGTTCGGTTCCTGCCGGAAAGCGCAAAATTTTCGATAGACGAAAATAATTATACTGTTTAATAAATAACCGGAGCGTCTACTCAAATACGAGTAACCACTTAAAATAATGTTTAAAGTGATAAAGATCTGTCGGATTAAAAAAAAACTCCATTTTGAAATGACGTAATTGTAATCGTTTTGTGCATTGGTAAATGCATAGAATGTGGACGATATTGAACATCGTTGGACCCCAGATTAATAATCGGTGACCAGAAAGATGAAGTCTTTTATCTCTGAGGGAGCAAATTCTCAAAGTTTCTTTCTCCGGAAACGGATGCAATGGCATATCAGAAATATATAAATTCCAGAGTGACAGTAGCCGCATGTAAAACCTATGAGCACTCAGAGGTGATGCAAGAAAGGGGCTGCGCTCGACTGACAAGAATGGTAATCACACAAGGAATAGAAACTTGTATCAAATTACAGCTCACCAGTACACACATTGGATAGGATGTATTACTTTCCATGAAAGCCTTTGTATCCACCAGGTTTAAAACCCATTGAGCATATGTGAAACATATTACAGAACTAAATAAAAATAAATTCAATTATTGGCAGCAATGGAATATGCCTAAATAAATAAAAATATGCGGCGATAACTATAGACTACGTCGCAACACCGCTGTTATTCAGTTGAAAGAACAAGCTATGTTATTCGGCAGCGGGTTCCAGTTTTTTTGGCAAATTAGTTTATGTACGTAGTGGTGCAGTAGATATCAGCTCGGAACGAGAAATCGGAGAGCCGAGTTCGAATTCCAGTTGAATTCGTTTCATTCACTTACGCGCAAATACCCTTGGGAAAGGTACTAATCTGCTAATTATCCCTCCGCCTAACACAGAAAGTAATGGCAATCTACTGCTGGAAAATCTTCTGCCCAGCCAGTCATGTCTCTTTCGAGACATGATCGCCCAAAGCGTGTATCACGTATAGCACTTAACTAACTGAGTTTATAATAGTAAATGCAATACTTACATTGCCTTCTCGGCCTTTAAAGAATGACAGAAGACTTCGAATGTGACTTCGAATTACGCCGACTTCGGCGTTCAGTACAGGAATCTTGACATTTTTCAAAGCCGTTATCGCTTTACTGCTGAGATGTGACAGGATGGACGATACATCAGCTTCAGTCTGATGAGCGGCGAAGGAAGAGATTAAAAATGCAATCACTGTCAACACAAAAAACGAAGCGTCTTTTTATTAAACACGTTTCAATGATCACAGGAAAAATAAAACTGTTTAAAAAAAAACCCATATTAAAGAAAAATGAAAGAAAAAAGAAAGGTTGCCACGTAGATGATAATATTTGAAGTCTATTAAGAATTTTCGCATCTTATTAGATTTGAAGATCACTTTCTCTCTGAAATAAAAATTATAATGAAAATACCATAGAACGAACACCGACGAAATTTGAGAGAAAATGGGAACACAAAGGTCTCTTAAAATTAACACCAGGAAGAGACAGTTGAAATTTCTAGGGTACCTACTGAGGAAAGAGGGTTTAAAAATTTGATACTCACAGGACAAATTGAATGTAAGAAGGGGCGTGGAAAACAACGTATAACCTACATAGCGAGATTGAGTAAATTGATAGCGGATAAACATTTTGAAGAGATAATAAAAAGATGAAATTTATTAAGAGCTACAAAGGACAGAAAATTATGGAAAGCCATGATTACCAATATTCTGAAGAACAAAGAAAAACAAGAATGTTGAGGATTTGGCCTTATTGACATAAAAGCTAAGCGTTGAAAACAAGCGACAACACAATATTGGGGAAAGTAAACAAGAATTCTTAAACAAAGAAGTAAAGAAATGCGTTCTTGGATACTGTCAGCTTTCAGAGAGTCCTCTTGGTTAAACTGAGGGGAAGGCCCTTCAATATAGCTATTATAGTAGTTTATGCGTCGACAACTCAAAGTTTGGAGGACGAAATAGAAACATTCTATTCAATACTGGACAGTGCCAAGGCTCAGTGCAAAAGCCAAGAAATTAGGATTATAATGGGGGATTTGAATGCCAAGGTAGGTGAAGATAGGGAAGGAGACACGACCGGCAACTCTGGACTAGGGGATCGCAACGAACGAGGAGAAAAATGGGTTCAATGGTGCTCAGTCAATGACCAGGTAATTACTAACACCTGGTTTCAAGAACACCCACGACGTTTATGGACATGGAGAAGCCCAGGAAGCGACACAAAGAACCAAATAGACTATATAACTATAAACAAGAGATTCAGGAACGCAGTGGTCTAATGCAAAACATATCCAGGTGCCGACTGCGAAAGCGACCACGTCCCAATCATCTGCAAACTAAGGGTGAAACTCCGAAGACTGAAGAAGCCCAGCACATCACCAAGGCTGCAATACGACACGCTTGTGAATGACCTCACCCTGCAGAAAGAATACAATAACAGCGTGAGAAAAAATATGAAGAACAAATTGGAAAAGGGGCACTGAAAATGGGATTCACTAAAGGAAGCGATGGTGACCTCAGCGAACAACATAACCCCAAAGGAAATCAGACGCAGAAGAAAAAACGAGTGGATGACCGAAGAAATTCTCCACATGATGCAAAGGAAACAAAAAATAACGACAAGACATGGAGCAGAGTACAAGAAACTTCACAGGGAGATAAGGAACAAATGCAGACAGGCTAAATAGGAATGGCTCAATAATAAATGCGCAGAGGTAGAGAGACTGAGCAGGACCAATAAAGCAGAGATGCATAAAGAGATGAGAGAAGTGACAGGACAAAAACCTGCTCCTCAACAGGATGCATAAAATCCAAGGATGGAACAATCATATTGGAGAAAGAGGAAATACTCCAGCGATGGGAAGAGTATATAAAGGATCTTTTTTGCGACAAGAGAGAACAACCGAGAATACACAAGGAGGTGGATGGACCGGAAATACTAAAATCCGAAGTGGAAGCTGCAATGACCAACATGAACAGAAATAAAGCAGCTGGTCCAGACGGCATAGTGATAGAGCTGCTGATAGCCTTAGACGAATATGGCATAGAAAAAATTACCGACATAATGAACGAAATTTATAGCAGTGGAATAATACCAGACGACCTATGCATGTCGATATTTATAGCACTGCCGAAGAAACCAGGTGCAAACGAGTGTGAACTACACAGAACTATCGGTTTAATGAGTCCCATTACAAATCAGAATCCTGATGAATAGAGCGAGAAGCAGAATCAGGTCAGAGATAGGGTAGGAACAGTGCGGGTTCGTCAAAGACACTGGAACAAGGAACGCCATATTCATGATAGGATGCTCTCCGAAAGGTCAATACAAGAAAGACTTGTACCTATGCTTCATTGACTACACGAAAGCATTCGACAAGATACGACACAAAGAATTGGAGATGCTCGGCAGCCTCGACATTTTCAGGAAAGACATAAGAGTAATCAAGAATCTCTACTGGCAGCAAACGGCCTGCATACGGACAGGTAACGATCTTAGTAGATTTACAAAGATAGAAAGAGGCGTAAGACAAGGATGTGTTTTTTCACCGGATTTGTTCAACCTGTACAGCGAGAATATCTTGAGTACCCTAGATGACACACCAGGATTTGTTATTGGAGGCCACAACTTGAACAACATAAGGTATGCAGATGATACAGTGCTGATTGCAGACATGGAAAGGAAACTACAAGACCTCCTACAGAAGGTAGCGGTGGAGAGTGACAAAAAAGAACTACAAATAAACTTTAAGAAAACTGAATGCATGGTCATCAGCAAAAGGTGCAACCCAAAATGCCAAATACAGGTGGAGGATACCAGAATAAAGCAAGTACAAAAATTTAAATACTTAGGAAGTGTTCTAACAGGAGATGGAAAGTGCAACACAGAGATTCGAAGGCGAATTGGCATGGCAAAGGACGCGTTCCAGAAGCTGAGTAAAGTACTAAAACACAGGAAAATTTCACTAGAAACAAAGAAAAGAGTGCTGGGTTGCTATGTGATGTCAGTTCTTCAATACGGCAGTGAATGCTGGACAATATCATCGAAAATGAGGACAAAACTGGAAGCAGCGGAAATGTAGTTCTGCAGAAGGATGCTGCGGATATCGTGGACTGAGCATGCAAGCGACGATGAGGTGTTGGAAAGAATGGCAACAAAAGAAAATTAATACTGAGCATCAGGAAGAGACAACTGAAGTTCCTGGGACACGCAATGAGGAAGGAGAGCCTGGAGGACCTGATACTGGCTGGCCAGATAGAAGGAAAGAGAGACAGAGGAAGGCAGCGGATAACATAGTTGCAGGGCCTGATCAGGTGAATGACGGAACGGGGGTTGCCAGGAGTAACAGGAAGCAAACATACTAAGAGCCACAAGGGATAGGGAGACGTGGAGAAACATGATCGCCTACGTCCTGAAGGGACAGGGCACATAGAAGAAGAAGGAAACAAGAATTCATTAAATGATGAGAGAAGACAAAGCAATTGTTGTCTGGCAGCATTTTGAAATAGCAGAAAACAAGGACAAGACAAATAATGATTATAGCCTCGTTTTAGACAAGAGAAGATTGTACTGCGTGTTACTTAACTGGCAAATCCCTGGCCATTTGTACTCAAGTATCAGTAATATGTCTAATTTCTAGAGATCCGTCCTTCGAGCAGGATTTTCACATACTTTATTTGAAACTTTAGAATAGGATTATATATTCTCATTTCTTTATCAGTAACGTCCGATATCTTTCCTAGGAAGTTTCAGGACATATAGCAGTCAATTCTCCAAAAATGAGAACAACATTCTTTCGTGGAGCAAATAAATCGTTCTGTTTTATATTGATTATTAACGGATGCTACTAATACCTGAGGAAGGCCGGAGAGTACAACAGAAGAAATGTTGTAATAATGACAACAAAGACTAAGACATTAGTCATTATACATCACTGCATAACAGTAACAGCGACTCGTCTCAGAAATTCCAAAACGAAATAATTGTAAAATATTAACAACTAAAGAGTAAAAGAATTTTTAAAAATTCGTTTAAAATAAAATGAGAAATGGATCGAACAAGATTTTAAGAAAAAAAAATTTTTTTTTCTAACGTCGAGAAATAAAAAAAGCCTTTTTAAGACCATACAAGCGTAAATCGATTCTGCATTCATTTTTACGTTTCACAAAATGATAATATTGGGTGCCTGATTAGATCAATGGTTAGCAGAACGAAATTGGTGAACCGTGTTCGAAATTCCAGCTTTCTCAGTTGCGTTCACTTTCGCATAAATGCCCTTGAGGAGTGCATGAATGCATCTCAGCTAGCAGGGTAGACTGGGCGCGTTAACCTTGGGTGGCAACCATACAAAGAGAAGGAAAACTGTATTCTAAAGTATTGAGAAGGAAACATCTCAGTCATCTTTCACAAGAAAGCAATTATCAAAATAAAATAAAAAAGAAAACCTGCAGAGAATCTTGATCGACATGGCATCTAAAAAAATGATATTAAAAAGAAAGAATTTGTTTTTTTTATTTTTGTTGTTTTTTTTGTTTTTTTTGTTATTTTTTTGAAGGAATTCTTTTTTATTCTTTTGAACACATTTTCCAACTTGATAGAAATTATGAATAAAAAGTAATAAAGCGAAAAAAAAAACATGGCGTAAGGCTGTCACCGAAATCCGGCTCTGGAAACAAAAATTACAATTTGCGGAGATAATCATATGACATCTTATTTCGTGCAATCACAAATGCATAAAATTGGAAGTGCGTACCATAAAATAAAATGTGACTCTTTTATACTTCAATTTATTCAGAAATTACTTTACAGAGTTTATGATCTATTGCGTGTGGGCTTAAAGAAATATTTTTAAATGGTTTTATTTAAACCAGAAATCTTGGGTAGATGTTGCTGCAGGTTAAAATTTTAATGTCGTCATTACTACTATCTTGACATTATTTCATATTTGTTATGGGAATTCTATTTATATTAAATTTTTATTGGGGAGCTTTAGAAACTTACCCAGTATCCCACTCCTTTCAGTTACAGTCGTGAGTTTTAAATTTTGCAACTTCTGAAATTGCTTATTCTCCCATCCTCTTTTTTAAGCGAAACAGAAAATTGACCAGGTAAATTTACTCCATAAAACTTGACAATGACACCAAAAGATATCTATCTCTGGAAACAACAGATCACGTTGCTGGAATTTAACTGAAACAGTCAACATGATTTCTTAAATAAGATGATCGATGCTCAGTAAAGTTAGGGATACCCAACGCGAAACAGAATTTGTAATTTTCTTACGAGTCAGTGTTTATTTGTTAATCGATTTCGAACCCTGAAACGGTCATGTAGATTACGAGCAAGTTGTTTATTTTGAAGGTCCATTACTATCGTTCCTATTATTGTACAAACAAAAAGCTCTTCTTTCAAGATGTACTATCTATGAAGAAATAGCAAAACATTAACAAAATAAATAAGATTAAAAATTGAATCCAAAATCAGGGTTACTAGGTCGGGCTACTTTTAAAAATAAAGCGCTAACAATTTTTTAATATCGTTACTAGCCCATTTCGATTACTTGCTGCTCAATGTGGTAGCTCTTTCTAAGGTTATTCTAGTTTTTTCTGGGATTCTTCGACACTGTGACTGTCAATTTGCAATAAAAGAAGCGTTGAAACAATTTATTACGGAACATTTACTATTTTTCGTTTATTGATCGGTTTTGATATAAAGAAAATGTCTGTCAGCCATTTAGATTTTTAAAGAATAACTAGTCTGTTTATAAAAACAATTATTCACTTTAAGCTTCCTCTGGTGACAAGTAAACTGATGTGTATTGAAAGTTAAGAGAGGAAAATTCAATAAAAATAGACAGCATTACCACAAATTAAGCAACAACCGATTGATCAGAATGAATAAAAAAAAACATTTAGTATGAACTCACCTAGAAGCTTCATCTTTTCTAGTAACATACAGTGAATAAGTTGTCGATATTATCTCTTTTATATCGGAACCCATCTCTTATCTATTAACATATGTTATTTCAGGAGTAGCCTTTAGATAACAGAATATTAAAAAGAAGTAAACAACTTAGTTCGTTTGTAGGAAACTCTATTTTGACGAATACAGAGAGATGCAGTATGTTCCTTTTATGTCGTATGTAACAAAGCATATATTGACTGAGAACTTTTGCCATATTACTGACTTGAAAAAAGTAACAACGAACAACCTAACGGTGTCACGCTTTTAGTAATTGTTTTCGTCCTATATTTTGTAGACTTTACGTTTACAATATAAGTAATGATTCAATAATCATTGAATCTTTGCATTACCTATAAAAGAAAAAAATAAACTCATGTTGTCATGGGCTTACAATAAACAATACATTTGCGTCACAGACTTTTTTTTAAATAACCACTAATCATAATTTATGCTTAAATTTTATTAAATGTGGATTTTTATCAAAAAGATATATATGGATTTTATTTCTACCAAATTCAAGCACTTGTACTAGACAAAAAACTTAGAAGTAGCAAGACAATAATAGACACAAAATTATAAAATGCAAGACAACCCCTGCATAAAATTTTAAAGGGGAAAATATATTTATTTACAGTTCAAAATTCTGAAAAACGGTACAAACAAAATGTCCTTTGTGTGCAGGATAATTTATGATAAATGATCACCAGCAAAAAATCAGGAAAAATAATTCGGGAAAAGACAAGGATGTTTAAAAATGATAAAAAGATAAAATAATACAATTTTGAAAAACAAAGGTGCAACCAGCATTGATAAAAAACAAGAGGATTTACTTGTAAATTGCCCCATGGGCTTCTCTGGGACGCAGTATTTTTTAAAGTCCCTTTCTACACAGTTTGTACCTGGAAAAAAATTCTCAGAAGTCCTTTTGTTTTAGGCTGTCCAACCCCAGGAGAATTTTTACTGTAATCTCTCTCACTCTCTCTCTCTCTCTCTCTGTGTGGTTGGCTGGCTGGTAACAGATAATTCTTGATGTTCTCGTTATGTCAATTCCTTCTTTGATGTTGACCTACCTTCTTCCTTTCCTGTCGAAAGTTCTTCACGCTTTAAAAAGGTCTTCTCTCTTTAGTGTCAAAAGGTATTCTGCTCGTTTCTACAGACCTAAGCTCCATTTATACAGAAAATTTAGCCCCAACTGTCCCACTATTCGGGATATTGTTAGAGTTTGAGACCACATTCTCTCATTGGTCAATATATACGAAAACAATTTTTCATTAACTGAAATTTAACCTTTCACAAATTTTGGCGGATTTTAACCGCTGAGCAGAAAAGATATACATTTGTAACAAATTTTACACCAACCATCTGGGCCACATAAAAATACGCTTCTCTCAAAAGAATGTGAATTAAAAAAAACAACCTAGATAATTATTCATTTAAACAAAGCTAACGTTTGTGAAATATAAAATTTTATATAAATTCTACGGTAGCTAAAAATTCTGAATTAATTTACTAATATACATATATATATATATATATATATATATATATATATATATATATATATATATATATAGCATTTATAAAGGAGTTTCGCTCCCTTGGTTTCCACCACGAGTGGTTTTTTCAGACGATTTTTAATAAATTATTAAAAATCGCCTGAAGAAACCACTCATGGTGGAAACCAAGTTAGCGAAATAACTCGTTTTAAAATGAAAAGTATTCCAAAATTCTACAATATAATTGTATAGAACACTTTAATACAAATGTGTACTGGTCTAACCCTATTAGGACCAAAAACTAAGTACTAAACAATCAATATATGTATATATAATTTGTTGCTTAACTGAACAGCTATGCCGACTTCGAAGTTTCGTGAAAGCAGCAGCAGTATGATGTCCTCACTTCTCGAGGATTTTAAAACAGATTGAAAAAAGCATTGAAGAGTGAAAACAGCACAGTGATGCTTTCACGAAACTTCGAAGTCGGCATGACTGCTCAATTAAGTGACATATATATATATATATATATATATATATATATAGTAACTAAGTTGTAGAACTCGTAAGGTTTTTTAACCTGCTGTTCATGCATTTATTTTTATAAAGAGTGCTCGATACAACGTAGAGCGTTATATTGTAATAATTGTTACAATGGTTTATAAATTCATAGTATCACTACACAAAAATTTTCGCGTTTCGAAGCTGATCATGTGTCTTGGCCGCTTCTTCGGGTGATCAAGTTTTGTGTAGTGATACTATGAATTTATAAACCATTGTAACTACTATTACACTATATATATATATATATATATATATATATGTGTGTGTGTGTGTGATGTTAAGTCCGTGACCAGCGAGGATAATCTAAAAAGATGTATTTAATATAGGAACTAATTTCAAGAAAAATTAGCAGTACCTATAAAATCGATAAAGATCATGAGACTGTATCTAAAATTAACCACAAAATAAATAATAAACGTTTCCGTTACACCCAATGGTGTATATGGTAGCGTTTTTTCTGTTTCCGTGACACTCTTTTTTTATGGAGCAGGGTTATTAGCCCTGCGCCCAACCCTCAAACCTGGAGGAAGGTGATTTTTCTAAGAGTAATTTAGACGTGACACACGGCTGAAAGTAGGGGGTACCCAGTGAGGATCGAACTCACTACTCAGTTAATGACTCTAGCGAGACGAGCTTGCTAACCATTACACCACGCCGAGGTGCCCTAAAATTAACCATGATATGGCTGAATTTGCAAGTACATTTAATATTGAATATAGAATAGGTAAAATTCACCTGAAAAATTCATACATACTTTTTAAAGACCACAAACCCAACTTCAATAATAAACTACAAACTAGATTGATTAACCCCTCCAAAATTAAACTGGGACTTATCTCTAAATATATAACTAACTCCATACAAAAATTTCTTTTAACAATATGTAGAAAGAATCTGAGGATACGATTAAACGGTTCAATAGCATTAAAAATAAAGATAAGGTGATCTTCATCCAATTTGACATTAAGAACTTCTACACCTCCATATCAAAAAAGCTGTTATTGGATAGTTTGAATTTCGCGAAAATTTTGTTACAATTACTGATGAAGTATCCAAAGTTATATTAGCCTTTTGTTATCCAATAATAATTCTACACGGATAAAAATTCACGGTGATAACTTCGATGTTTTCATGAGTGCATTTGATTCTGCTAAAATCGCAGATTTAGTTGGAATTTACATTCTAAACACCCTTAGTAGGTTAGTTTACTCCAAATAGATCCGTCTATATAGGGATGACGGAACTCATTGTTATCCCTAATAGCAATGGCCTACTATACTATCAGATACAAAAAAAAAGGATTTATGGCCTTCAAATTACTTGGGTTTAAGATAGAAATTTTCTTCAATCTTAAAATAGTTAAGTTCTTAGATATTAATTTAAATCTTCCGAATATAACATTTAAACCCTATCTAAAGCCACAACTTACATTAATGTTTGCTCTAACCCCACTAAATAACCAAACAAATTCCTACCATTGTAAATGCCAGGATTAGCAAGTTATCTTCTAATATGATTTTTTTTTAATGAAAATAAACTCCCTTACAATATAGCCCTACAAATGGCTTTAGATAGGAATTACCTAGAATTCTGCAAATATACCGAACCACATAAACCCAAAAATAGAAAAAGAAGAGTAATATGATTAATCCTCTTTCTGCCAACTATCTGATATTAATATTGGTCAACACTTTCTGAAACTGATCGACAAACATTTTAACTAGAACAGCTCACTAATTAAAATTTTTTAATAGAAAAGCATTGAAAAATTAGCTATTCTTGCACAAACAACATTAATAGCATCATTAACTCACGTAATAAAAGTATACTAAATAAACTTTATAACAATCAACAAATAGTAAACCCTTCTGTAAATGCTGAGTCAAAAACAAATGCCCAGTTGGAGGTATATGCATATCCGCAAATGTCATATTTCCCTAGTGAACGCAGAAATGAGAAAAAAAGTATACATAGAAATGTTCGCCAGACCCTGGAAGCAGTATCTATATAACAATAGCCAATCTTTCTCTAAACCCTACCTAAAATATCAAATCGCTTTCTTTTTAAAACGTTCTGGGAATTGACAGTAATCTATCTCCACCGATTAAATGTAAGATTATAGGTAATCTAAGATTCCCAACAGCTTCAGAAACAGAAATTTATGCTTGGACAAAAAATTAGAATTGTCAAATTCAGAGAAACTAGCCAATTATTGAACCAGAGAAATGAAATCATATTGTAAATGCCGTTATAAAAACAAGTTTAAATTACCTATTAAATAGAATTTTAAATTTACCCCATTTACCCACTTGCGGGTTCATTCCCATTTTGTGTTGATCATTCGTTAGAGGCTTTTGCATATTGAACAAGTGAAAGTAGAGATCTGCTAATGCTACATCAGTATATGTGTACACCGTCTTTGTATGGAATTGAAAGTACCTGTATACTCATGAATATATATGTTGGTACTCGAATCTAAATGATCCCATTATATCACACCTGTGGCTTCACTTTCCTATTTGTGTAAATTATCCCTTGATAATTCTTGCGTATTGAAGAAATTGCGGTTAAGGTCTCCTACGTATTTGAAATATATGCCAGTATATGTGTATAACTACTTTGTATTATAATATATGTATTTTAATATAAGCCGTTCTTTTTCTTTCTTTTCCGTGTGTACAAGCATTAATTTTGTATTATGGATATAACTGATTATATCCTTTATTGATCAATATACTAAAGTATGTGTGTGTGTTGGTATTGGAATCAAAATGATCACACTTGTGGATTCACTTCCCTTTTTGGGTAAATTATCCTCTGATAATTTTTACGTATCGAAGAAATTGTGGTTATGGTCCCCTATGTATATGATATATATGCCTGTATATGTGTATAACTATTTTCTATTATGTATATATCTTAATATAGAAGGAAATCTAGGATAATCTCATTATATCACACCTGTGACGATTTCTCTATTTCTGTTAATTATCCTTTGATAATCATTGCGTATTAAAGAAATTTTGTTTAATGTCCCCTATGTATTTGATATATATGCTTGTGTATGTGTATAACTCTTGTGGATTCACTTCCCTATTTGGGTAAATTGTCCTCTGATGATTTTTGCGTACTGAAAAAATTGTGGTTATGGTATCCTATGTATTTGATATTACATGCCGGTATGTGTATAACTACTTCGTATTATGCATGTAATTGAATATAATACCCCTTTTTGTGAGTATAGGGGACACTTATGTATATGTAGGCTAGCATTGATTTTGTGTATAGACGTATAAATCTGGTTTTCATAGGTGGGTACGTGGAAGTAGAAAAGCGAGTGTGTATAGATAAAAAAAATTATATGTATAGGTAGAAGGTTATGTGTATATACATGCATGCGTGTGTATATGCATGTGTATATGTGTGTGTGTGTGAGAGTATATGTATGCATATTTTGTGCGTATATTTGACGTTTGTTGGTATATTTGCGGAAATATGTGCTAGCATTAATTATATGCGTACCTGTCTGGTCTTCATATGTGTGTATGTGAATTTGTAAAGACGATATTTATATGCGGATATGGATGGATGTGTGTATATGTATGTGTATACATAGGCACATTTGTATGTATGTATATAGGCGTATATGCATATGTGTGTATGTGTTTATGCGTATGTATGGATATATGCGCATACGTATTCATGTGCTTGTGAGTGGGTGTGTAATGGATTTATGGTCACTCATTCTGCCCAGTGAACTTTTCACCCCTAAACTTCTTGACCCTTACAAGATAAAGCTAAAGATTTTTATTCTGGTTTATGTTACTTGATTTTCATTTCTTAAAAAAAAATTCCTGGATATTCTGGGAAAATCTTTATACCAAATAAAACGTTGTCTGATGAGATAAACTTATTAGTTCATTGAAATGGATTATAATTTATAATCACTTTAGATGATGTGTTGAGTTTTCCTTATCTACATATATATAATGGCATTTAGATATTTTAATATGTGGGCCTGAATGTTTAGAAAACAAAACTACATTAGATAATAGAAATGGAAATAAAATATTCAGATACTAGAAAGGAACCCTTGAAAATTCCACCAAGAAAAAGAACATCAGATTTTTTATTGTAAAAAATCATTGGAAAAGATATTACTTTTTAACCCATATCTTCCTGGTTTCAGTTTAAACTGATATTTCCTTGCTACTTCTATGTAACTAAATTATAGCTATGAACTATAATTTTGTAAAATGCTGCTAAGTGAACGAAAACAATCTCCTCTTGTAGATTAAATAAAGGGTTCAGTTAAGAATTTTCTGTAGATTACCCGGATCGATGTCCGCCTGATGAAGGCCGTAGAATGTAATGGTCAAGGCAGTTCTCTTCGCAGCTTCGTTTTTATTACTAAGACAGCCACACATTTTTTAAGTTACGCAAATGTTATGCTATCGTCATAACCTTTGGACCGTTCGTAAGAAGACAAGTTTGATATTTAATCATATCGCCCCAAGCAAGGCATTTTATTCTCACTGTTTTTCAGGGGGTTACATAAGAGGAAAGTTATGAGAAAGAGTGACTGGTTATAAGGGGTGTCAGGAAGTGGGTAAGAGAAGGATGAGAATACTGATGAGAGTGGAGTGGACGAAGAAAGGAGCATGAGAGAGGATGCAAGGTCAGTAACATAGGAGATGACTATTGATTTTACATTTAAATTCTTGGAGATTATAGCCGTCGGGAAAGCAAGTAAATGGAAGGGAATTCCACAAGCGGGAAGTGCGAGAAAAGAAGCTGATGGAGTAGAATTTACGTTTACATTTTATTGGTTTCACAGTAAAAGGGTGGGACCTAGTTGCTAATCTTGCGGCTCGAGTAAATATAAATGATTTGTGTGTTGTATTTATAACCGGAGATATTGTTGTTAAATGTTGTTTAAACTGAGCAAACAATTTTTGAGAATAATCTGCTTAAGGGAATTTTTAAAATACATTCATTTTTTTTTTTATTTTTTTTACCAAAAGCAGCAATTATCGGATTTCAATTAAGTTTTCGATGCTTATTCATTTATGATTTAATTTATTTATGAAAACAAATTATTTACGAAAGATTTGCGAAAATATTGTATTAGTCAACCATTCTTATTTAATTTTATGAACTCTCAATAACAATTACGTTACAAAAATCTTTTGCATTTAAAAAAAAATGAGTCTGTAGAAAAATACAGTTGAATTCGCTTTTTAACTCAGCCTATTTTTTACGACTTGCCATGAATTGCATAATACAAAAATTCCAATAAAACTAAAAAATTGTTTCGATTGGAAAATTTTTTTTTCTATTAATAAAAATAGACATTTTAAGAAAAATTGATTTTTAAAAGATTTCTTTTCATTTTGTTTGAATAAATTAATGTTTTTAAGATATTCATTAATTTGATCTTGCCAATTTCTGACGCGTTATTAAATAACAGTGGCTATTAGAGATAAAAATAAATAAATAAATAAATAAAACTGCAAATTTTAACGTGATTATATTTGAAAAACATTTAGTTTTTTTTTTTCTTCTATCGAAAAAGAAAACAACAAAGAGCAAATCTTTAGGGGTGTACAATTTAGATTTAAAATGAATTTTGAAATAGTTTGTTGGAAATTTTTCACAATTACGTAAATGATAGTGTGAACATGTTCATGACTGGGTTTTAATTTTTTTTCTCGGGGATACTCACATGCTTTCTTGTATGCAAACTTTTGTTTGCATTTCGCGTGTTTTGGCTCACTTGTAATTGTTCCATATGCAGAAATTTCCATTTTATGAGGCAACATCAAATAACAGCTATATGTTTATTCAACAAGAAGAAAATAACTGTCAATGTCCACAGAAAATATATTTAGAAGCAAATAATACATAAAAAATTTACATGGCACGCAATTGTCTTAATACACATGTTCATTCGGTAACTCTGCAGCAATAACTCTCTATCGGATAGTGAGGTTACTCTTTTAGCTAATTTTATAAAAGTAGACACCTAAGCCCATTGTAAAGGTCCGTCTATAGTATACAGAGCCGTCTTAACGCATGGGCGAGATAGATAGAGGCTAAGCTGTGTATGTTAAGTGATTTATGTTACAGAAGCTTCTTGGGAAAATACTAAAAATAGAACTTACTATGACAAGCCACGCGTACCGTGATTGAGAAAAATATGTCATAAAAAAAGATTCATTTCATTTGAGTTGGTTCTCAAATAAAAAAAAAAGTGAGTGAGTATCCCTTTTTGACAGAGAACGAGGATACCAGGAACAGCCGACTAGGACTTTCATTAAAGGGTTGCCAGATTGGTAATTTTTTCTTTTTTTTTACTCTGTGGTGAATATGGAATTAAAAATCTCTTATCTTCATTGTTTACGAATTTTGCAATCCAATGCAAAATTTTATTTTGACCAATAGGAAAGTGATTGACGCGGTACTGAAGGAAAAAAACGAAGCCAAATTTCGCGATCCGGTGTAATTATTTTCTAACCAATGAAAGGGAACAATTTACAAAACCGAGAGAAATTAACAAGCCGGCGTGAAAAATAAATAGATAAATAAAATAAAAATGAAAAAAAAAGTCTTTTGGTATATAGAGAGATAGAAAGTGAAATCTGTCAAATGGGAGCAGAGATCAGATCCTTCACGATGTGACGAAAAGAAATTTCAATCCGCTGAACCATACATGCCACGAAGACATACATTCCTTCTTTTTTCTTCTTGCATGCTATTTTCCTTTATCTCTTCTTTGTCCTCCCCACTCTCGCTGTCAACAAAGACAACAACAAGAACTAGGTACTTCAACTCACGTGCTCTTCAAATTAGTGTTAAGTACAATTTTCCTTTATTGTCTTTCCTTCCTTTTCACTTTTCGCCGTTCGATAAAAGAAAGAAAAAAAAAACACTTTATTAATTCTCTGTTAATCTTTTCTGCATACACCACATTTTGTTACAACTGCAAATTCTGGATTCACTTAACTCCGTACTACATTTTCTCTTTGAACATTTACACAGTTAATAATTTCACTTCCTACAAATTGATGTTATTCTGTTCTGTTAATAAAATTCCATTTATTTTACAAAAGGAACACTTATTCTTTCTAACCTTCTGATGATGATAATCCTAACTTGAGGGGAGTTCAGTTATGTTAGGCACAAGGCAAATTTAATAATCATAACCGGTCATGAAAAACTCAGAAAAATTGGCCATTTATTCAAATGTGATCACTAATTTGGCCATTTTGTTTTCAATGATTTGAAATCATTATTTGCTTAGTTTAATATTGTTATTGCATTATAAAGCTAGATTGGTACACCCTTTACGCAATATTTGGTTGGCGGTAACGCGCTTGAAGAAAATTAACTGTTACTGAAGATGCTTGTTCGATGATCTCATAATAAACTTTGCTAGTAGCTGGCTTTTAGTTTGTTACTATGAATTCCTCAAGAACACTGTGCATAGTTGAGTCTGGTTCGTTAATTGTAAAAAAAAAAAAACAAGCACGAAAATATCCTGCTTGCTGTTATCGACGCAAAAATACGCATGAGCGAACAAAGCAGACAAAGCAAAGAAAAATAAATTACGGCTTTCTTGCTTATATAACACATCACTCAATAAGTCACGGGACTGACATATAGATAGCGCCCTTAATAAAAAAAAATCCATCTGATTTTTATGCAGTACTAACCTTCAAATGCCACATGACAAAATTTGGGTCCAATCGGATTAGTTTACAAATTACAATTATGTAAGTGAAGCTTCTGTTGCAATTTTTCAAAACAATGGGAAAAATCTAACTTTCGTGAGTTGATAAAGCATTGCTTTCTGATGAGAAAAATACTGTTCAAGCAAAGCAATAGTTTGGTAAGTATTATTCGGACTCTGCTCCGTCAGAAACAACGATTAAGAGGAGGTATGCTGACGACTTTAAACGCGGTCGTACAGACACAAATGATGCTGAACGCTCAGGTCGCCCAAAATCGGCAGTTGTCCCGGAAAACAAAAAGAAAAAAATTCACAAACTCGTTTTGGCCGATCGAAAATTAAAGTTGCATGAAATAGCAAAGGAGTTGAGCATATCAGAAGGCAGTGTATTCACCATTTTATGAATGTTTGTCAATGAGAAAGCTGTTTTCAAAGTAGGTACCGCGTTTGCTCACAGTCGATCAAAAACAACAACGCGTCAACGATTCAGAGCGTTGTTTGTAAATGTTTCAATGCAACAAGAGTTTTTGCGTATATATGTGACAATGGCTGAAACATGGATACACCACTTCACTCCGTATATTGGGATGTGCAAAGTGTTTTGTTCATCGATTCAGTCAGTTAAGTGCCATACGTGATACACGCTTGGGCGATCATGTCTCGAAAGAGACATGACTGACTGGGCAGAAGAGTATCCCGCAGTATGTTGCCATTGCTTTCTGTGGTAGACTGGTTGCCAGCCAAGGCTATAGAACCCAATCTGTCCTGTTATTTGACCCATAGCTGGAGGGAAGAGACGGATTGATACCTTTCCCAAGGGTATTTGCACGTATATGATTGCAACGAATTCAACTAGAATTCGAACTCGGCTCTCCGATTTCTCGTTCCGAGTCGATATCGATTACCTTGAGAAAAAGACATCACTAGCGAATATTATCTAGCATTATTGGTGAGTTTGAAGGAAGAAATCGCCTTAAAAACGGCCACGAATGAAGAAGAAAAGTGATCTTTCACTAAGACAACGCGCCGTGTCACAAGTTGATCGCAACGATGAATTCCACTTTGGATTGCTGCCGCATTCACTCTATTCCCCCAGAACTGGCCCCCAGCGATTAATGGCTGTTAGCAGACCTCAAAAGAATGCTCCAGGGGAAGAGATTTGCCTCTGATGAAGTGATATTGGAAACTGGGGCGTATTTTTTAGACCAAAAACAAATCGTTTTACAAAAAAGGAATCGAATATCTAGAGAAGCATTGGAATTAGTGTATCACCCTAGAAGGAGACAGTTTATGAATAAAGACGAATTTTGCCTAAAAATTGTTTTATTAGTTACGCCCGGGATTTATTGAGTGGTGTGTTATGTATAATTTATGTACACTTAACTGTAAATGTGTTAATTCAAACTGTTGTGGGATCTCCACCTTTTGTATATGATAATGGACTCGACTTAGTGTACATATACTCCTACCACAGAGAGAGTTGCAGTTATCAGTGGAGAGTAATCGTAGAGATCCGTTACAGTTATCGGAGAGTCCCGACAGATCCCGAAGTTACCCAGACCAAACTAGCTCTGAGCTCCACTTAGCTGGAATAATATACCCGGACATACTATTTCCAACAACTTCACTTCAAGACTTGTATATATTTATTTTTACTAATAGTATTCCTGGATTTACTAACCTGCGTTCACGTTTGTATATTACGTTCACTATAACCTACTTTTCTATCTCCATATCTGCTTTTGTTGTTCATTATTTTGTGCGGAATCCGCAACACAAACAATTCATTTTATTTTTTATTTTTTTTTGTTTTTTTTTGTTTTTTGTTTTTTTGTTTTTTTTGTTTTTTTTGTTTTTTGCCAAATACTTTCCTAAAGTGGCTATTTTGGCCATATTCTACTTAACTTTTGGCCATATCTGTTGTGTTGATCTGATCATCCTGTTCAAAGAGGCCACCTACCTATATAAATGGAAGAGCTGGTTTGCCTCGCCAGTTCTGTTCAATTTTACTATCACGGAAAGATCAAAGATCTAACCCTGACTCCCTACGATCAGTGCTAGCAGTCTCGCCAATAAAACTCATTTCTCTCTTTTAATATTTATGACCAAGACTACTGTTGAATTTCTGTTATAGACAATATTATCTTTAAATTTTCTCTGCTGTGATTTAATTCTTAAATTTCCTTTAGACTGAATATTATTTTTAATGTTTAATTCATGTTTTACCTTTGTAAATAGATTATTTTTATTATTATAAAACTCTAGCATAGACAATATTTCATTATTGCCCTTTTCTTTCACCTTCTCACTCTCTCTCGTTATCTCACTCGCTCTCGTTATCTCTCGTTATATCTCTCTCTCTCGTTATATCTCGCTCTCTCTCTCTCTCCCGTTATATCTCGCTTTCTCTAAGCACATCAGCATCCTCTATTAATTTTCTTTCAGATACAGAATCAACATCCGCATCCATGGAAGGAACTTTAGATTCTTTATTACTTGAACTACATCCTTCAAAGTTGGAATATTGGTATAAAGTGTTGACACATGTAGTTTCGGTAATTTGCTTTCTTGCCTCCAGAGGTTTGCCATTTCGTGGAGAAATTTAAATTATGGCAACTATTTAGAAATACTAGAACTGCTGAGTGAATTTGACCCCTTCTTGGAAGAACATCTCAAAGTGTATGGAAATCCTGAAAGAAGGAAATCCGTCATATTTATCTGTAAATATTTGTGATAAATATATTGTATTAATAGGACAAATTTTCGTACCATTCTTTTTCTTGAAGTAAAAGAGTCAGGGTATTATTCAATAAGTGTAGATTTCACTCCAGACACCTCATATACAGATATACTGCCATTTACTGTCCGATACATTACAGGCTGTGAACCCATAGAATGTTTCTTGATATTCATTTCCATCTTTTCTCGTCGAGCAAACGATCTAATAGACATTGTGGATTTTCTTAATGAGCACAATTTCCCTATCAAACTGCCTTGGTCAGTCATACGTTAATGCCTTATATATATATATATATATATATATATATATATATATATATATATATATAAATTAAAGAAAATTTTAAAAATTCAAACTGTTGAATGCACATTTCGACATGAAATCTCTAATAGAGAATTCACGTTCTATCTCAAAATGAAGAAAGAAATGGGATAAAGAAGGGGACAAAAATAAATAACGGTCAAGATTTGAGAAATATACGTCATAAAATTTCTTTTACGATTAGTCTATTTTTGGTTTTTACTTTGTAAGGGAAGAGCTGGGAGATTGACATGTTTAGCTTGATAGACAAAAAGAGTAAAGGAAATAGGAGGTCGTTAAGTTGAGGATTGGGTTAAACAGAACAGAAAAGGAAGGGGCGGAATATAAAGAGTGTATAGAGAAAAGATAAGGGGAAAGAGAGAGAAGGAAAAAGGAGGGAATATCAAATAGAAAAACGCTCAATACGTGTCAAATACGTTTAACTTTAAATGTTTAAAAGGGTTAGGGATTTGGAAACTTATTTGAAAAGGTATATTTAGGGGGGAAAATAAATTTAAATATAAGATTTTTAAAAAAATTAAGTTTATCTAATTAAAAATATTTTTAGGTATCAGTCAGTTAAGTGCCATACGTGAAACACGCTTGGGCGATCATGTCTCGAAAGAGACATGACTGACTGGGCAGAAAATTATCCCGCAGTTGGTTGCCATTGCTTTCTGCGGTAGACTGGTTGCCAGCCAAGACTGTAGAACCCAATCTGTCCTGGAAGAAAGAGACGGATTAATACCTTTCCCAAGGGTATTTGCTCGTAAGTGAATGCAATGAATTCAACTGGAATTCGAACTCGGCTCCCCGATTTCTATCCGAGCCGATATCCACTGCACCACAACGCACATCCGCAATTTTTAGGTATAGATGAACAGAAAATTATAAATTTCAAATTATTAAAAATTAATAAAAATATATATATATATATGCTAACAAAGGAAAAAAAAGGGGTTTAGTAAAGGAATCCATATTTTATAAAGATAGACAAAGGAGATTGGGAGAGGACGGTAGAGGGGTTAAAATACTTTTTAAAGTTAAAATTAAAATTAATTTCTCAAAATCATTAAACTTATATTTATATTATAAAATCTAAAATTCAGGAATTTAAATTTTAAATTTAAGTATTCAAAAAATTAGATTTATGGCGGCACTTACTGATAAATTCCCTAAGATTCAGGAGCAGGTGCTGGTGAGGATATTTAAATATTTTAAATAATGAAATTTTTTCTAGTAAATAGATAGTTTTAAGGTGTGCTATATTTATATGAATATATATATAGTTTTAAGGTGTGCTATATTTATATGAATATATATATAGTTTTAAGGTGTGCTATATTTATACGAATATATATATAGTTTTAAGGTGTGCTATATTTATACGAATATATATATAGTTTTAAGGTGGTGCTATATTTATACGAATATATATATAGTTTTAAGGTGTCTATATTTATACGAATATATATATAGTTTTAAGGTGTGCTATATTTATACGAATATATATATAGTTTTAAGGTGTGCTATATTTATAGAGTAAAGTGTTTAATATCAGAGATAGAGCGTATGTAAATTTAAAAGAGTGAACATTGAAGTCAACACACAGGGGCGACAGACTGTTTCATGCTAAGCGCAATCATCAGGCCACATGTGTTGACTTTTTCTTGGCTATTTATATATACGTGTCAGTGGAGCATTGTGGGTAATCCTAACGGTTTATTTTGGTGGGAGTGGCTTGATTATTTATTTGAGTAAATCTATTTGACTTGTTATTTGTATATTTTGTTTTTCGATGATGAATTTATTTATTTGGATTTGTTATTTATTACTTATTTCTTATTATGATTTTTTATTATTTTATATATATATATGTGTGTGAGTGTGTGTGTATAAAGAGAAAAAATTTAGGCAGACACGTTATTTCATGGTAAATTGGAAGTATGGCCTATTTCAGCTTTTGTCTTTATTGTACAGACGATTTTACACGATTTGTGTAAAATCTTCTGTACAATAAAGACGGAAGCTGATGATGGTTCACCTGAAATAGGCCATACTTCCAATTTACCATGAAATAACGTGTCTTCCTAAATTTTTTTATATTTGCTCTATATGTATTTATATACATATATATTTCGAGCTCTCTTAGAGAGTTATCTTGCTACTGTATGTACAGAATATATAGAAGAATCCAAAGGAGTATCCTGTACATACAGTGGCAAGATATATACTGGACTGCATATACGCATTCATCAACTCAGTTGGTTTGCTATATACGTCTCCTGTGTTGGACACCGCCTGAACTTGGGGAGATTAAAAGCAACAGGATGTTGTCTACAGATGGTAAAATCCTCGACTTTGTTCAGCTTTTGTATTTTTTGCTAGTTCTACTCCATAGCTGGGATGTATTGACATCATCTCTAGGAAAAGATTGGTCAAACGTCTGTCTGACACACAACGGTCAGCATATTTTGATGTTTTTAAAGCTCTGTAAGGGGGTTTCGCGGAAATAAAACATGAACTGCATCCTCTGTCAGCTGACAATGAACTTCAAATGAATACAAGGCGAAAGGCAGAAAGATTAACCCAAAAATATAAACCTAGAAACAATCTCTCACAATTCTTTGGAATGACATGGTAGAAAGAATGAACAAAACAATTAAGGTCTTAAAATCAAAGGATTTGAAGATCCTTGCTATCACGAATCTTCTTGGGTCTATGGAAAGTGATCTTCAGGAAACTAGATACAAATTTAGTGAATATGAATTCAAAACCAGGAGTATGTATCCATGATGGAAAAAACGAGAATGAACACGAAGTGCGTGTCCTGATAGATCAGCAGAAAAGTGACTTCTCATTAAAACCGAAAAGTTCAAGGTGAAATCTTTCCACTCTATTCTGGAGATTCTCATCTTTGAACTGACCAAACGTCCGGAGGTTTATTCACAGATTAACTTTTTTTTTTTTCTTCAGTGAATAAAAAAAACATTGCTTCTGATGCACTAAAGAAAATGCGTGAACATTTGGCTAATGTGTATCACAAAAACTTTAATATGACGACTTTTTCAATGAATTGAAAACATGGCTCTTAATGAAAACTGAGATTTTCCTGCACTTTACATAAAAATAATTTCGGACAATTTAAAATCTGTATTCCCGAATGTTGAAATATTTCAGAGAATTCATGTGCATGATGGTGACCAACTGTATGGAAATACGTTCTTTTTCAAGACTGTAACTTATCAAAAGTTCGTAACATAATGGAGCGGCATCGTTTGAACTGGCTTTCACACATGTTTGTGACTAAAGACATCTTATTCCTGAAGAACATTGACTTCAAGCCAATAATAAAGCAATTTTCTGGAAAGAATTGCCGCAAATGATTGTTACAAGTTCGTAGAAATTTCATACTGTGCTATCTAAAATGTGTGGCTTAAATATTGTCTTTCAAGCATTGTGTATTGTTCAAATTTTTATCATGTTGATTAGTTTCTGATGTAAAACATATTTTTAATGATTTAATAACATTTTCGTTAGAGTGTAAATAAAAAAAATGTTTAATATTATTGACCGTTTACTTTTTTTTAACTAGTAGCTGGTTGTAATAGCGGCCCCAGTAGACTGGTTTGCCCAGGGCTCCATAATGCTGTGAAGACTACCCTGCTTCTATAAGCAATGTGTAGGCTATAAGCAACAAGTAGAAATTATTTCTGTATTCATTTTTTTAAGTCTTATTAAAATTCTGTCTGGGTAGCGAAAACATTATGTAGAAACGACAAGTCGAATTCAAATTCCGGTATATTTTATTCCCTTTTCATTCCTTTGGAAAAGGCAGGAATCTATCTTTTCTTCCCGGGCATGGGTTAAATAGCAGAGTAGGCTGGGCTTTATAACCTTTGGTTGGTTTTACTTGGTGGTATACCATCTTCTATAGATCATTTCATGCCAAAATCTAAATATTTTGAACACAATTTTATAGCTTCAACTTCAGATAAAATATATTGTTGGTAATTTTTCTATAAAATGTATTGTTGGTTATTCTACTATAAATATGTATTGTTGGCATTTTTTATATAAAAAATTATTGTTGGTAGTTTTATTATAAAAATATTTTAATTTTTTCATAGTGCTTTGTTTTTGAGTTCCCTATTTGCCCATAGCTGGATCCATAACAGGGTTACTACCAACCAAGGTCAGAGTAAACATGGGAACAACAGCAATTAAGTAGCGGTTCTATTCTCCTCAAAAGCACCAATCTCCCAATCAGAGGCCTTGTTGTCGAATATAGTTCATCGTCATACTCATATAAACTTAGGTGGCAACCAATCTAGGAAAAAGACGACTGCGAATTGATAATTTAAAATAAAGGGAATCTAAGAGGAATCATGATCGCCTACATCCGGAAGAGACATGAAATTGGCGATTCCTAAATAATAAACAGAATCTGTGGCGAGACATGATCGTCTACATGCTGACGGCACTTGAAAATATTTGACGCTCTGTTTCTTTTAAATATTACGTTTTCCTACAACAAAATAAATAAGCTACTTACGAAGTTATAATTTGTCATACAATTCCTGTTTCATGGGTTTTGAATTTTGTACCATTTTTTTATGATATAGTCTAAAAAGAAAGAATTATTAATAATTCTTTCTTTATTTCTAAAAGCTACAAATGTTGGCTATTAGTGTGCAACTATAGCACAACATTCGATTGATGCATGACCATGTAGTTACTCATTAGTTTTCCGACCATGCGAATCTCACTATCTTCTATTTGTCAAGACTTCAATGACTTAATATCAGCCTACTGAGAACAGGTTTAAGGAAAACAGAAGATAGCGATTGACGTTGCATTTAAATTTTTGAATATCGTAGGAAGTGAGAAACAGGAAGAGCGTTCCACAGACGAGAAGTGCGAGAAAAGAAACTATTATAATAGAATTTAACGGTTACGTGAAGCTGTTGCAATAGTAAAACAATGAAATTTAATTACCAATCAGTCAGTTAAGTGCCATACGTGATACATGCTTGGGCGATCATGTCTCGAAAGAGACATGACTGATTGGGCAGAAGATTATCCTGCAGGAGGTTGCCATTACTTTTTGTGGTAGACTGGTTGCCAGCCAAGGCTATAGAACCCAATCTGTCCTGTTATTTGACTCATAGTTAGAGGATGAAGAGATGTATTATATTATTAAGTAATAATTATTGGCGGATCAATTTATTACTTCATAACAATATAAAGCTGATCCTCCACTTTATGCCCAGTAGAATCCTTAATCATGTTTTCACCTATTATATTCAGTCAGGCAGTTAAGTGTCATATGTGATACTCACTTGGGCGATCATGTCTCGAAAGAGACGTGACTGACTGAGCAGAAGATTATCCCGCAGTAGGTTGCCATTACTTTCTGCGGTAGACTGGTTACCAGCCAAGGTTATAGAACCCAATCTGTCCTGTTATTTAACCCATAACTGGATGGAAGAGACGGATTGATAACTTTCTCATTGATATTTGCGCGTAAGTGAATGCAATGAATCGACTGGAATTTGAATTCGCTAGTAGAACGGTTAAATTCATGCGACCAAGGAACCAAAATCCTTCAGGAATAGCAGTTTTTAAATTAGGCTTATTGTTTGTATTATCCTGTAATCCCTATAGCCCTGCTATATACTTCGAGTACTTTCGAATCCTGCTACATTCGTTTTCAACGATTTAATTTTTGTGTGTTTATTTAACCGATTTAGTTAATTCCAGTATTCCCTTGTTCGTTGGAACCAATCTTTCAGCTTAATCAAGGTGACGTCATTTATAACAGTCAAATTAATTTCCAATTAAGTTCCAAACCTTGTGAGTGGAACAGGGTAACAGTTTTTCAGGATCCGTCGATGGATGTAACAGCACGAAGATAAGTCATCGCGACCGATATTTTGAACAACTAGATCTCGTTCGATTACTGATCACGTTGTATTAAGCACTCTCTCCCAGAAATTGTACTTTAGGTCTGCTCAGCAACCTATAAACCATAGGTTGGTTCTGTGGGTGTTGAAGAACAGGCGTCAGCAACAATTAGCCACTCTAGCAGACGGGCGTAAAAGAGAGAATATTGAATAATTACTTATAGCACAACTCCCAATATGACTATATCGATTCAACAGAAGATCCGATTCGATGTAGAGTTGAACGAATTATACCAATGAACATAAAATTCTTACTGGGATAACAAATATAAACATTGAACAGACATAGGAAAAGATGTTCTCCTAGACTATATCTTTTTTTTTACAATTGCTCCAAAAGATCTAAGGTTTTAGAAAGCGATTGTCGAATAACTTTAAGGATTTTGTTTGACCAAACAATGTCATACGATAATCAGACAAGTCGTTCTACGCAGAAGGGAAAAAAAGCATCTTTAATCAGCTTAATCTGCTAAGATGTCTGTTACATGAAACCATTAACTCTTTGAAATCCTAAAGATTATAGATATCTATTAATCTTTTCTGTAGACAGTATTAAAGCATTAAGCAAAGAAACTTGAAGTTAGTAAAGTGATTTTTTTTTTAACTGGGCCCGGTCAGCGGTTAGTCTTCATTTTCAACACGAAAGATTGATTCTCTATGTCTCTCTCTGTCTCTCTATGTCTCTCTCTGTCTCTCTATGTCTCTCTCTGTCTCTCTATGTCTCTAT
>JBBBDQ010000175.1:0-157500 GCA_037127315.1 Ascarosepion bandense
GCATAATGATACCGAAAGGTTGAAACCTAAATTGCAAAAATAACTCGTTTCTAAATGAAAAAATATACAAAAGCTCTACAATATATATGTATTGAGAACTTTGAATGCAACTGTGTACTGGTCTAATTTTATTATGTACCAAAAACTGATTATCAATAATTACTTACACACACACACACACACACACACACACACACACACACACACACACACACACACACACACACCTTAGATCGCAAGCGCTTCTTATCTGTTTTATTTGATCATGTGTGTATATATATATATATATATATATATATATATATTAGTCATCCACATACAAGCCTGTTTTGCTGTATCACAATTCATCAGTGTGGATAGATCACACCTCATCAGTGTGGCTATATGCGTGCGTGCGTGCGTGCGTGCGTGCGTGCGTGCGTGTGTGTGTGTGTGTGTGTGTGTGTGTGTGTGTGTGTGTTGCGTGTTGTGTGTGTTGAAAACGACCGACAATGAAGTTTCTATTAATTTTTCATTTAATTTTTCTAGTATTCTAAAATGTTACCACTTTCTGGAGATAAGGAGCGTAAAAATGTTCCGTAATTATTTTTCTTAGCGTTTTCATCTCAAGTTTTTAAAACAATCGATAAACCAAAGATTTATACAAGGTATGTTGATGACATTTTTGTTTTGATACAAATTAGGGGCCAAATTATAAATCTTAAACCAAACTTTGAAAATAAACCATTCTTAAAATTTAACTATGAACTCATAAACAATAACAAAATCCCCTTCCTTGATGATAATATAGAACTAAAAAACTAAATACATCACTGCTTTGTGCCCCTTCTTCGTACGTTCAAATCATATCTTATCTCTAGAATAACATTTAGTTGTGACGTGATTAGTTTTGCCATATGCTTCGCAGTATAATTTTCCCTTTTCGTAGGCCTGTTGCTTAACTTTATGAATTCGAGCAACGCTTTTTTCTTCAGTACAAACATTATCTCTTTTAATGTTTATCAATTTTTGGCATTCTTCTGATACTTTCTGTAGCGTTATTTCTGCATCCTGATCCAACATTGTAAGAATCTTAGAACGTACTTCCTTATCTTTCGATGCCGTTAACCCTTGTACAAAGATTAAACATTTAAACTTGTCTTCTTTGATATCTTTAATTTTAAATCGTTCGCATTGTGTGTTAACTTTTCCAGCGTACGTAACAAAATCTTCATGTTCTTCTTTTACGATATTTAAACACTTATATCATGTATAGAACAAACTTTCCCTTTCTCTAAACATTTTCGACAAAATTTTGACCGTTCCGTCGAACGAAATGTCTTCAGGTTTTTTCGGTAAAATAAAGTTTGTGTATTTCATATTCTCCTGAATTCCTATCTTTTGTAATAGAAGCATTATTTTTTCCTTGTCGGTCCATTCGTTGCACCGTCTCAAAAAATCGTTTCGTATTTTTTATAGTAAGAAGGAAAAGCAATTCCTTCTTCAGGATTGTATACAAATTCTGTAAGAAAGTTTGAAATACCCTCTGCAGAGAAGACTCTAGAACCTTCATTCGGTTCGCCCTGTTTTAATACCATTTTTTAAAAACCTCTTGTTGAAGTATCATTTGTTGTAGGAGATCCGTTTGTAGTTTTTGTTGGCTTTGATGTTGTTGCATTAACTGTTGGATCGCTCCTCCCAGCATCTTTGCAAATTCAGCTAATTGTTCCATGTTTTTTATATGTACTGCTGACCAATAAGTTACACTCTTCGTCAAGAACAATAAACGTAGTTTTTTTAATATGAGATGGTTAAAAAAAAATAACCTCTTACCTTAACTTATTTTTCTTTTCGCGTCAACCTTTCCAAATTTACGTCGTCAATCCGATGTATGGCTAGAAGTTACTGCCTTTTTTTTCAATCGCGTAAACTTCCAAATCTTGGTCACCAAACTGATATTTGGCGAACTTCGCGTAAAGAGAAATCTTTTTTACCAATCCAATATTTTAGCGAGCTCTACGTAACTACCAAATCTTCGTCGCCAATCTGTTATATCCCGGAAAGGAATAACAGGGAAAAAGAATAGTGTAAGAATAATACTTAACACTGAAGATAGATTAGGAAGAGATTTATTATACAACAGAACAATAAACCAATAGACGTACAAGAACAGTCAACGAATAGTAACAGGAATAACGATCAAGTAGAAAATGTCTCCGCCTATGACGTATGCGTCCGTCTAGTGACGTATGCGTCCGTCTAGTGACGTATGCGTCCGTCTAATGACGTATGCTTCCGTCTTGCATTATTTAGCTGTCCCTCCTAGTGAGGGCAACATATGACACATGGTCAGTTTATAACTGGGCTTTCCGCGCTATATGGCCCGGCCAAAAAATGTCTGTCTATTATTCCCCAGTCGTGCTTCTACCCTTCGACGGAACCACGACTGGGTTATTGCTCTCTGCTCGGAAGCAGAGAGAGCCCTTCACCCGAAGGCAGAGATCTGACAGTGTCATAGAGCCGTCTAGTGACGACTGCTTCTAGTCACAGTCTAGACCATATCCATTACGGGGTGGGATAGGATGTTCCTCCACAACACTCTTGAAGAAAATTCTAGTCAAAAACACAAGAATGCTATTTAAATCACAATATGAAAAGCATCACGCTTTTAGAGCGGCACTATATATTATCAAACAATTCTATCCCTACCATCAAAAATATCTTATTTAGTAGTAAAAATGGAGTATTGAAAGTTTTTTTTTTTAATAGAGAGACGATTACGCAACTTCGAGTCGCCCGGGCACATGAGTGCTTTAAAAGAACGGTCTTTTCAAAAACAAGACAAAATAAATTACGTTACATGAGGATAAAATAACAACAGCGAAAACGTAACAACCTAAAGAAGTGGATGAAAGCGCTTGGAAAAATAATTGCGAAACATTTTTGCATTCCTTATCTCCAGCTTAAAAGAAACATGTTAGAATACTGGAAAAATTAAATGAAGAATTAATAAAATTATCTTTGCCGCTTTCAACGAAACATTCTTAAAAGAAAGGATAAATTAACAACAGCGAAAAAGTAACACCCTAGAGAAGTGAATGAAAGCGCTTGGAAAAATAATTACGGAACATTTTTGCATTCCTTATCTCCAGCTTAAAAGAAACATGTTAGAATATTTGAAAAATTAAATGAAAAATTAATAAAATAATTTTTGTCGTGTTTCGATGAAACATTCTTAAAAGAAAGGTTGCTGCTCAAAGACACATTAATAAGTACACACACACACAGACACAGAGTCAAAGTCTAAAATCAGCAAAATGTGTTTCAAATCATCATTTCGGAGTTTGTCTGGCTGTACGGTTTTCGTCGTTTTCGTCAGATCAATTGACGGTTTTCCTTTGTGGACGCAGGTTCGAATCCTACCGGAGGGTGCATATTTTCCTAATACGATTTCTCCATTCGGCTAGTAGATATAAATAGATATACTGTTTAATTATAAGAGAAAACAGAGTATGTACTCAAATACGGGTGCCCATTAAAAATTATGTTTAAATAAATACAGTAAAAATATATCAGAGTTAATCAATTTCCTAACGGATTTTATATATATGACTTCTTTACGCTCTCGTAAAGACATTTTTAATAACACCAATTTCATATCTAAGAGAACATTGACAAGTAAAATTAAGCTGGCAACAATTTTTGCTAGCAATTTTTTTTATTTTGTGATTTTATATATGGAAACACAACTATACTTAAACATGAAAACAATAAACAAAAACTAAAATTCTTGACGCTATATACAGAAAACAATTGAAACCTAACCTGAACAAAATAAACTATGAAATTTCCACAAATATATTTAAATGCCTATAATCAATAACAGAAGCCATTGGTTTATTCTAATGGCTTCCCATGCTTAATATTTCTTTTCACTCTCGCGAGGTCATGTCTGACGTCATGAGCTGTGGTGCGATATTCGCTCCCAACGTCTTGTATGCACGAATTTGTCGTTGCTTGGAAATCTTCCATGTCAACAAAAACAGGCTGTCATTATTGTCATTATTGCCCGTGAATTGTTGTACTATGTTTGACATCTTTGAAAATGGCTTATGTAAGCCGAAAGCTTAAATTGGATTATAAAACAATTATGTATGAATAGTGTAATTCTCTTTCTTCATTTCATAATGCCATTAAGCTTATCAGACAATATAAAAACATTTGCATAAAATAGACAAAACTTGTCTATAATATTTTATGAGACATGCCTGAATAATATATATGCATATATACATATTGTGTATTTGGGAAGCAAACTCGCTTTTATGCAGGTTTCATTAACATTCAGAACATAAATTATATAAAAATTGTCCGAATATGTTTTTTTAATTTTCTGGGTGATTTCGACTATACTTTTAGCTTTTATCGAGGATGGATTTTATTTTACGTGTGACTGATTATCTGTAGTGTTTATGTATGTGTATGGAGTCATGTGTTTGTTTTATATTCTAAACAGAGTAAGCACGTTGTTGCCGTGTTTGTAGTTGATATTATTCAATTTTGGGTTTTTCTTGTTTATTAATAATGCTTCCAATATTTTTAGCCTTTACGTTTTTTTGCATGTAGATGATGCTATGATACTTATGCTATCAACAAGTATGTTACGGATAGGGTTTAGTAGGTCCCCATGTGTATTTAAATGAGATCGAATTGAACTCTGGTCCGAGAGGTGCAAAGTTAATCTTCTCGTCAATGTGTCGCAGTGTGTCCAATGTAATTATTTACTAATTTGGATTGATTACTAATACTGTTTTTTAAAGGATATGTAAATTCGTAAATGATATTGGCTCGTTATAGTTTACATCTTGTGGGTGAATTGTTATTTTTGCTAATTAAGTTAGCACATTTACATTTTGTGTAATAGATTTTTTTCTTAAGTCAATGGAAGTTGCGTATTTTCGGATGATGTTTCAAAGTGAAGATTCGTCCTGTTTATAACTGCTATGCATTTGTTTTTTTAGAATATATTAAAATTATTTTTAACCGTCTGTTCATTGTTTTTATTAGTGACCAAGAGATAAAAAAGAATTTTTTTTATCCGTTAGTTAATATGATTATTAAGGAAGACATTGTTCACGACGGTTTGTTTCGAGTTATGAAATGTTTTGAATAAAATGTCGAGAAAATGACTTCTTTACGCTCTCGTAATGACATTTTTAATAACACCAATTTCATATCCAAGAGAACATTGACAAGTAAAATTAAGTTGGCAAAAATTTTTTACTAGTAAGTTTTTTTTTATATAGTGAAGTAGTGCAATTATGATTACGAGATTCCACGAGAACATCCAAAAATGAAAGGTTTTTTTTTGTTTTTTTTTTTTTGTTTTTTTTGTTAAAGTTCATATGAGAATTTGAGGAGGAAATATTTTTCGAATGTAGTTTTAAGATTATCGATTCCGTTTTTATTCTTAGCTAAAATGAAAATATCATTTACATAATGCTCATATATTTCCAGCTGGGTAACTTTTTAAAAAAACGTGTTTTTCTACATGGAGCATATAAAAGTTAGAGAAACACGGACCAAGGAGGTTTTTCTTACTTACTGCATTAGTTTACGAATAAAAATTGCCGTTCTGGTCGTAGAAAGGAAGGTTGGTGGTGCAGGCGAGCAAAAGTTTTTTAACAGTATTAGAATTGATAAATAATAGTTGGATTGAATTATGTTTATATACGGAGTTAATGATTATGTCAATGCTTTTGTAGTGAAGAAAACAAGATCTAGATTTAAAATTCAAATGCTAAGCACTGACCTATTGATTTTGTTAGAAATTAAAAAAAAGATTCAAATTTAGTAATTTATCTTAGCTCACACGCAAAAGCGAATCCAAAACAAAATTTCACACCTTGATGCGAAATGTTTTTCGACCAATAAAAAACTAGAAAACATCTTAAAAATAAAATTCAAATAATCTTCAATTATCAGAAATAAATTCTTTTCACGGACCTGTTCATCGTCTAATAAAAAAGCCAGAATCACATCCAGGAGTGAAATACCAAATGACCTTTTCCAGCCCCACAAACGAAATAAAAGATGGGAAAGTTCTCGTGCCAGAGAGAAGGAGACGAGCCTATTAACACGTCACTTGACAAACGTCAAGCGATCATTATTATTATCACTATCCTTCTCTCTCACCTCTATTATCTCTATCTTTCACTCTCACCTTCTTCCTTTTCATCGTTCATCCATCTGTCTCTTTGTGTACTCGATAATCGAACGAAACTCTTTACCAATGAGCGAGTACTTCAAAGACATTCCTACCCAACGATAACGTTCTTACATACATACACACAAATTACTACTACGAACTCTTCATACCCTTAACTCATTACACTATTAGTACACCAATTCATGTTATTCTTTTCTATTAATAAATTTCTATTTAAACATACAAAAGGTATACTTTTATTCTTTCACAAATCCACCTTCTGATAATCTTCTGATAATTCTGATCAAAACTTAAGTTGTGGGTATTGTCGGCTATGCTTGTGAATTAACCTTGTACCAGACATAGCTGACCAGCCCTACAGCTACAGTGATGACCCTATCTGCCACAGTTTCAGCAACAGAAGTTTAGTAAATAAGGTTTTCAACGTCAAGTGACGCAATGGTTCCTTGGTTTGGTTTGTGTATTTAAGAATTTGAAGGAATTCGTGAGTTAACTTAATGCTATCAATAGTATCATCGACAATCTCACCTACCTCCCATTAGCATGGACCAGGCTTGCTTCCCAGAGAGTAAAACACTACGCCTCCTTGGTCTCACACTTTCAGCGGACCTCAAATGGAATGACTATATCGAATCCATTGCTAAATCCGCTGCTATGAAAGTCGGTTCTCTGTGAAGGTCCCGGAAGTTTTTTCCGTCTAAATCTATCCTGTACATTTATAAATCTACCATTCGCCCGTGCATTGAATACTGCTGCCATATCTGGTCGGGTGCCCCTGCTGTTCTCCTCGGGCTTCTCGATAAGGTTCAGAGGAGGGTCTGTAATGTGATAGATACCGACTTGGCAGACCGCCTGCAGTCTCTCTCCCACCGGCGCGACGTGGCTTCGCTGTGTCTCTTCTATAAATACTTTCACGGCTTCTGCTCCGATGAACTTAGATCACTAGTGCCCCCTAAATACGAATTTGAACGAGATACTAGATTAGCAACTAGATCCCACCCTTTTACAGTGAAACTGATAAAATGCAGCCGTAACTTCTACTCCAACAGTTTCTTTCCTCGCATTTCCCGACTGTGGAAATTCTCTTCCAAATGATTGCTTCCTCGACGGCTACAATCTCCAGGAGTTTAAATGTAAGGTCAATAGACACCTCCTAACACACTAACCTGCTCCCATTCTATCAAACACTCTTCCCATCTGCCCAACCCTCATCCTCGCTATCCTTACTCATCTGTCACCTTCCTCCTGACATTCCCTATGTCTAAACACTCCTTCTCTTTACCTTCCCCTATGTAGCCCCATGCGCAATAGTGGCAGTGGAATGCCTTGCTTGGGGTGAGATGATTAAAAAAAAAAGTAGATAGGTATAGGGGAATAGTGTCATTCAGGAATTCTGGTAATTGGTATATGTTTTTCGGGATCTGAGAAATAATAGGTCGTAAGGATATCCCGGTTAGCTTCGATAATGGTGAAAAGTATAGCCGAAAGCGCTCGACAAAAAGCAAAAACATTTGGACAACTTTTTGTACAATGTGTGCCCTGAAAAGAAAAATCATAAGATCACACAAAAAATACATAAAACACTTAACCATCATACTTTCGTTTGCCATTTTAAATGAAAGCTGCATATATACATATATATAGACATATTTATATATACATCAGCAATGAATTAGAACATTCTCAGCTATTGGGCGTGTATAATGATAATATACACACTAAAAAGCCTGCCTCCTTCTACCGAGCGCCCATAACTCAGAGTTAGAATCGCCGACTGACGCCAATTCGGTTGAAACCCGACCGAATTGGCGTCAGTCAATTCGGTCGGGTTTCAACCCCAATTAACAAGAGATTGAATGTCGTTTTTGACATCAGCTGCTATTTTGATCTTATCAATCTGATCAGATTTACTATTGAGACAGGAGTAAATAGTTGTTTCATCAGCATAGATAGCTGAGAGTGTTCTAATTCATTGCTGATGTATATATAAATATGTCTATATATATATATATATATATATATATATATATATATATATATATATACACGTTTGTACGTATATATTCACGGATATTTATATACATATATATGCATATATTCATATACACATATACATAAACATAAACACACACACACACACATATATATATTTATATATATATATATATATATATATTGTCATCCGCAGACAGATCTGTTTCGCCGTATCACAGCTCATCAGTACGGTTAGACTACGATTGCTTTTTTACCCAGGGATTGAAATGGCGTCAGTCGGCGACTCTACCCCTGGGCTATGGGCGTTCGGTGGAAGTAGGCAGACTTTTTAGCGCATATCATTATACGCGCCCAATAGCTAGAGCGCTCTAATTCATTTCACTGAATGAGCGATGCGTACATGCCAGAGTAGCTACTGTTTATCAAAGTCTACTATTTTTCCAGAGTGCTCAATCAGGGTGTGAGAGCGTAAGATTTGTGGTTAGTTTCTTCTATTGTCGAATAAACTGTGCAGAAGGATGCTGCGGATATCATGGATCGAACATGTGAGAAATAAGGTTTTGGAAAGAATGAAAACAAAAAAGAAATTAATACTGATCATCAGGAAAAGACAGGTGCTTAGAGGCACCAGAGATAGGGAGACGTCGAAGGCCATGATCGCTTACGTCCTGAAAGGACAAGGCACATAGAAGAAGAAGAGACATTGCAACAAAACATATGTTAGAAATGTAGGTAATGTACTTTCGACAATCTTTAGTCATTTACAAAGAATGCTACTGAACGCGAGTTTATTTGATGACTCGAATGGCCTTACGGTTCTCAGGCTTTTCAATACATGCGCACCAAGTTTGAACCCAGTTATATTGTGTACAAACCTACAAAGATTTTAGTCATTATTTTGCCATCGGATTGGCAGAGTATTGTTGCATTATAGAACTTAATCTCATCGAAGTTATATGGGTGTGGTGGTTTTGTGTAGGTTTACTATTGTTCATCCAATACAATTCTAAGTAGCCCATCAAGGTAGAGTTTTACCAATTAATAATGTTTTAAGAGCATCTAAGAATGTACCAAGAATTGCATATTATGAATATTAAGCGTGGTTGTCTAAGTGGTTAAGATTGCAGAAATCGGGCGTAGCTCATCTCGTGTCTCTTTTTCACATTCCACAATGCAAAAGTTTTGCAAAAGATACTGAATGAAATTTCCCCTTTATCAGTGGAATATGAAATGAATGAGTGAACGTGATCTGATAAAAGATGGTCTCAACTGATGGAACAAATAAATGCACAATAGTTCGCACGGACGTCTTCCATGAAAGTAGCTATATAATAACGAGAGGCCAGCAACTTTTCGTCTGCGTGAAAGTGGTGGTAGGCTGGGAAACTATTCATCAAGGCCACACAAGCGCTTTTGAACTAAGCCATCTTCAGTAAGTGAAGATTTTGCTGCCTCAGCGAGGGTACAGTAGCAATACTTCATTTTTGATTTCATCTAGCTATTTTAAAAGCAAAGTATGGCAGAAAAACTCAGTTAGTTATACATGGTGCTTTTCTTAGAAAATTTTCTGTTTTGTTTTTACGTTTTATCAACCCTTTGTTCGTAATGTTAATTTGAAACATATTTTATGTTGCTAGAATAATTATTTTTGTGAGTGAATACTATAAGAATAATAACTTCCTTTTTCCAGATAAAATCCATACTATTTAACACATAGCTGGAGGAGAACAGATATAGTCATACCTTTCCCGCGGGGGATTTTTGCTAGTAAGTCCAAGCAACTATCCCGATTACAATACGAACACGCTTCTCCAGTTTGTCATTCCGAGCCTCTTGATCTAAAGAGAACAACAGCGTATGTTTATTTTATTTTATTCGTATAGGTACTGCAACGGTCTCTTAAGGAACAAGAAAATTGAAGCAACATATTGAATATTGACTTTTTTTCTTCTTATTTAATTCATTTTTTAAGTTGTTTGAAGCCACGAAATGAATACAGTACCAATAACATTTTTTTTATAAAAATAGCAATTTATAAAAGAAAAATAGTGTATACCAAATTTTGGGGGAGGCTATGTATCAACCGGTAAATTAAAAAAATAACATTTATTTTTCCTCATACTAAATTTCTCCCGGGAATATCTACTTGTCTTTTCTTTCCAATAAAACATTTTTAAACGAAGGTTTTTTTCTAATTTCATTAGGTATATCTTAGAACTTTCCTTTCTCCCGGCTTAATCTTCCTCAATTTAGCATTCAGCTGAACTTTTCTTTAATCCTGTCCCGTCCAATAAAATCAATTAGCAAAACGCGTCCTTGTGGCTGATGAATTCTCTGCCATAAATTTTCTGTTTATACAAGGATGAATCGTTCTCATTCTCTTCGGACTCCTATAGTAAGAAGTAAGTTCCATTCAGAAAGCTTCTTCCAAAGAACTGCTGCTTTAGGGAACAAACCCATGACAGGTTGTTTTCCGGTCACTGCTGTCTTGACCCCTTCGTCTTTTGAGTTAGCCATTTTATATCTTGAATAGCCCGCACGAACTTCACCTTTTGACTTTTCTTAGGCTCATACAATACCACACCACAGAGTAACACTCTACAATAAGTGGCTCTTGAGCCTTTTATTAGGTGAACATTAGTATAAAAATGCTATACTTACTTCAAATTTTTAACGTAATAATCTGGGAAATCGATAATTTCACTTGTATGAAATAAATAATCTCTAAATCTTAACTTTCTAGAGATTAAATTAATATTCACACAAATTATTTTTCGATACCTACTTTGTAGTCAAGGATTGAACCTACAACCTCTAAATTTATTTGCTTTACCAATGTTTGTGTGTCTATAACTCTGAGCGAAATATTTTCCACAATCGAGTCAAAAAACATCAAAAGGTTATTCTGTTCTTTGATTCTTTGATAACAATGAAGAAACTTTTATTTGATGCTGAGACACCATAAAAATGTCAATATTCAGTTGAAGTGTTGGGAATTCAGGCCATATTTTTTATTCACTTCTTTAAAATTTAGTTAGAAATATTGCGACTGTACAAATTTAGTTAGAATTCTTTATTCCCATGACATTTTTCTCTCTGTTTTGTTCTATTTTTTTTTATTTTATTTTTTGTCTGTTTTAAATTGTTTCCCCTTCCAATGTCTTTTTGCTGACAATTTTTTTAAGAAACAAGACATGTTTTTTTTATCCATCGACTGCTATTTGCCCGCCATGTCTCCAAAGACAATTTCATATTTAAAGAATTCTGTGACTTGCATTATGAAACTTTGGTCGTACCTAGCGGCTTGGAATAATAAACCTCATATTGTGAGATGGTTCATTCCGAGGCATCTCTATTCGATATCAGTTGCATAAATATTCTGTTTAAAATAGGCCTTGTAATTTTCAACAATTGACAGACATAATTTTCTTTACATATTAATGAAGTAACTGTTTAATTCCATTTGTAAATATCAACGAAAAACTCAAGTATATTTTTCTGCTTTCTTTTTTAATTAAATTTATCCCAAGCAAGATAGTAAAGCCACTAAGACACGGTGAGTTAGTGGGTGTGAGAGAATTAAATAAATGAAATATTAATAAGGAGCGAGAACAAAAGAAGAGTAATCAAGAAAACGGTAGATAACGATTAGCGCTGGATTTACATTTTTCATGATCAAATTAGACCGAAAATCATAAAAGCAGAAAAGTGTTCCATAAGTGAGAAGTGCGAGAAAATAAACTGTTAGTATAGAACTTACGCTTACATCTAGCCATTTCATCTCTAACAGGATGAGACCTTACCAGGGAAGCAAGGAGCCTGAATAGAGTTCCACATACGAGAAAAGTCAGAAACGAAACTGTTAGCATAGAACTTACGGTTACATCTAGCCATTTCAAATGTAAGTTACCAATCTAGTACTACACTTGAATTTATAAAGTATAAAATGTAAGTACCTTAGCAACGAGCTCATTCGAACAATTATCATCAAAGTATTTAGAAAACAGGCACAGGGAAGCAATTTTATCGAAAACTGACTTACGTCGAGACACCAAGTCAAGTCTAATAAAATTGCTGATTCTTCTCTGGATTTTAGCAAGAATCTCTAAATTATATCATGAGCACCGGACCATATGGGGCAACAATATTCTAAGCACGAGCGAATTATATATATATATATATATATATATGAGATAAATTCAGTTGACTTAGAAATGGATTCAATATAGTCTTTCCACATCATGTCAGCCGAGAATGTTAGCCCGAGAAGCCCCAATGAGTCACTCTCCTGACGGTTAGCATCAGCCATATCGATGAAAGGCAGAAATTTGTTTCTCAGATGATTCATAGAGAGCGGTTTTGTCTTGGAGGTGTTAAAATTAAGAAGTCATTCTTTACCCCAATTAACAAGAGACTGAATGTCGTTTTTGACATCAGCTGCTATTTTGATCTTATCAATCTGATCAGATTTACTATTGAGACAGGAGTAAATAGTTGTTTCATCAGCATAGATATCATGTTGAGAGCTGATGCCATCAGGAAGGTCATTGATAAAAATTAAAAACAAAGTAGAACCAAAGATAGAGCCCTTGGGGATACCGGCATTAGTACAAAAAGATCTAGAAGAGTGGCCGTTCAGGGTAGCTTTAATTCCCCGATTTTGGATCAGCGAACGAATTACAGTGGATTATGTCTAGCCAAAGACAGCTGGAAACGACCGAATGATGATGATGATGATGATGATGATGATATGGAGAAGGGTAGAAAAAAAGTAACACACGAAAACGACAGAGAAAAAAAAAGAAATTTCACGAATTAAACGATCATCACGAATTTTGTTAAGATTATTAAACCGATATAGGTTTTCCGGTTAAAGTTTATCTTATGTGGTAGAATGTTGATTTTTTTTTAATCATTTCACACAAACCAAGGCGATAACGCCACTAAGACGCCAGGAAATACTCATAGTAAAAGAGAACAAAATGAATTTAATGAAAAGACCGGACAATAAAAGAAGCGTTTTATGTAAGGCAAAACGTGGCGATTGACGCTGCCTTTTTGGAGATTTTCGGTAGCAGGGAACCAAGAAATCAGAAGATAGTTCCATCGGTAACAACTGTGAACAAAGAAAATCTTACAATAGAACTTACGGTTACATTTAAATATTTTAGCAATAAAATAATGAGACCTAATAGTCAGTATAGTCTTCTTTGTCATGTGCTGTTTTCCTTCAGGACGTAGTCGATCATGAACTTCTACTTGCCCCTATCCATTGTCGCTCGTAATATTTTTCTCTTAGTGTCTCTCCCCCAAACCCTACTCCGCTTTCCCCCGTATCTATTTCTCTTTATCCGTTCTGTGAGTATCAGATTCTCCAAACCCTCTTTCCTCATTACGTGTCCCAGGAATCTCAGCTGTCTCTTGCTGATGTTAAGTATAAGTTTTCGTTTCGTTTGCATCCTCTCCAACACTACGATGTTGCTCACGTGTTCGGTCTATGGTATCTTCATCATCATTCTGTAGAACCACATTTCTACTCCGTCGAGCCTCTCCTTCAGGCTTGTAGAGATCGTCCAACATTCGCTGCCAGACAGAAGGACAGATATCACATATCAATGCAGTACACTTTTCTTTGTTTCAAAAGAGATTTTCCTGTCTCTCAGTACTCTGGTTTGCTTTTGAAATGCTTCATTGGCCATGCCAGTGAAGCTTCTTTTATTTATTTTTTTTTAAATCATATCACCCCGAAAAAGGTGGTAACGCCACTGGTGTGCAGGGGGCTACGTAAGAGTGAATAGATTGGAAAAGAGAAAGCCGGAAACCACATCCTAAATTGGGAACAAGGGATGAGCCTCTTCACCTGTTCAATAGACGTGGGTGGAGTGTGAACCGGGCGATAGTTTAGTCTATCTACTCCATTTGAAGAAAAAAATAAAAATAAAAAATAAACAAAAAAGAAAAGTGAAAAGATTTCTAAAAGAGAAATCCGGAAACCACATCCTAAACAGGAAACAAGGGATGAGCCTCTTCACCTGTTCAATAGACGTGGGTGGAGTGTGAACCGGGCGATAGTTTAGTCTATCTACTCCAAATATATACATACACCTTTTACTAAGTTTTCCATAAAAATGAAACAGCAAAACCTCAGTTTAACATCCCACTTGGCGATCACATGGGCCATAACAAACGCTTCATTTTTAATGAATAAAGTTAGATCAATCTGAGAAAAAAAACATTAATCGAGTCTATGTTATGTTGCTAAGTACATGTCAAATTTTTTTCAAGTTAAAAAAATGTTAAACTTTGCTAATTTCAGCTAATTTAAACTATATATGACAAGCTTGGCAACAGTGTATGTATGTGATGAAGGAAGAGAAATTCCAATAGTTCAGACTGATTTGTATAGTTGAGGTTGCTTGCTTAAGTTTTTCAGCTGAACCAGGTCTAGCCAAAAATATTTAATTTGGTAACCCAGTTCTGTCTATAATTTGTCTGTATCTATCATTCACTGACCTCTCACATAGTTTCTGATCTTAATGTCGCATTTTCTGTCCTCTGTCAGAATGCTCCTCTGTATTTAATTTTTTTACTTGTTTTATTTATTTTCCCTGTCGTGTGTTTTGCATTTTGGGGTCGTGTTTTTGCTGAGAACCATACATTTAGTTTTTTTTTTGTGTGGTTTATGCTGTCATTTCTTTCAGCTTTCTCTTTCTACCTTCTGTAGGAGGTCCTGTATTTTCCCTTCCGTCTCTGCTATCAGTACTGTGTCCTCAGCCCGTATCTGATATTGTTGAGATTTGTGGCAGCCAATGACGAATAATGTCAATCTCGTAGTACAATTCAATTCATGCAATCGAAGTACCGAGAAGGAGAATTCATTAAAACAACTGCTATCAAGATATAGAAAAGATTACTGACGAGCAAATACCCTTGGGAAAGGTATTAATCCATCTCTTACCTCCAGTTATGGGTTAAATAATAGGACAGATTGGGTTCTATAGCCTTGGCTGGCAACCAGTCTACCGCAGAAAGCAATGGTAACCTACTGCGAGATAATCTTCTGCCCAGTCAGTCTTGACTCAATCGAGACATGATCGCCTATGCGTGGATCACGTATGGTACTTAACTGAGTTAAACAAATATAAACGTTTACTTATTCTCACAAGTTTATTTATGTACCAAAGAAATAAAAAGTGTATGATTCCTAATTCAATTTGTTATCTTATTACTCGAGTGAAGACACTAAAATATGTATTTAAAAATACAAATGCAGAAGGATGTACAAATATGTTCTATAGACTATGCAAAATCGTTTGATAATGCACCTAATTAAGAACTTCTAGGTAAGCTTGATTTATTGAGGATGGATATTAGAATAATCCAGAACCTGTACTGGCAGCAAACTGCCTGCATACTTATAGAAAATGAATAAATACTTTCAATACTTTCAATACTTTCATGGCTTCTGCTCGGAAGAGCTTAAGTCACTGATGCCTCCTCAACAGGTGTTTACCCGTGCAACCAGACTGGCAACTGGGTCCCACCCATTCACAGTCAGGTTAGCCAAATGCAGACGACAATTCTACTAATGCAGATTCCTCTCTCGCACTTCCCGCCTGTGGAACTCACTCCCGTATTCTTGCTTTCCTGACGGCTACAACCTCCAGAAATTTAAATGCAAAGTCAATACTCATCTACTAACCACTGGCCTTTAGCTCTCTCCCCTCCCCTGTATAACCTTCCCTTTCTCTCCACCTATGTATCTGTCATCGCACTTGCTTTCTCAGCTTTCTATTGTTCCTTTCTAACTAGTTTGTACTTCTCACTCTTTTCTAATTAATCTTTTTACATTTATGTAACCCCCTGCACATCAGTGGCGTTTCCGCCTTGCTCGGGGTGAAATGATTAAAAAAAAAAAAAAAAAAAAACATACAAAAAAAAAAGGCGTGTAAGATAAGGATGTTTTCCCACCGGATTTCTTCTTATTTTATGTGCCTTGTCCTTTCAGGACGTAGGCGATCATGGCTTTCCACGTCTCCCTATCCCTGGTGGCTCTCAGCATGCCTTTCTGCTGTTACACCACGCAATCTTCGTTCTATCATCCACCTGATTAGGTCCTTCAAATATGTTATCCGCTGCTTTCTCCTATCTGTTTTTCCCTCTATCTGGCCTGTTAGTATCAGGTTCTCCAAGCCCTCTTTCCTCATTGCATGTCCCAGGAACTTTAGCTGTCTCTTCCTGATGCTCAGTATTAATTTCCTTTTTGTTTCCATCATTTCCAAAACCTCATCATTGCTCACATGTTCAATCTATGATATTTGCAGCATCCTTTTGTAGAACCACATTTCAGTTGTTTCAAGTCACTCCTTCATCTTTGATGATATTGTCCAGCATTCACTGCCATATTGAAGAACTGACATCACATAGCAATCCAGTATTCTTTTCTGTGTTTCTAGCAAATGGGAATCTGAGAAAATTAAAATTACTTGGTTGATATTTTATTTGCTGCCACAATTTTAGCAGAATATGTTATGCAGACGACACAGTTTTGATAGCAAAAACATAAATCAAGCTACAATAAATTTTACATAAGGTAGTGAAGAATGTAGAAAGAACTAAATATCAATTGCAAGAAGACAGAATGCGTGGTTGTTAGCAAAAGGGTCAGGCTAACGTGAAAGTTACAAACTTAGATACCAAGATCAAACCAGTAAGTAAGTAAGTAAGCTACATTCATCCTAGTCTGGTTGAGCCGGCTTCCTCCCAGCGATGGAGAAAGATTTATTGGGATTTGTTTAAGGGCAGAGTCCCAAGTCCTACCCTCAGGCATTTTAATTATCCCACAACAGGCCGCCAATACCTGCTACGATAGACTGGATGCCAATCAAGAATACAGAACCCCATCTGTCCTGTTATTTAACCCATAACTGGAGGTAAGGGACGGATTAATACCTTTCCCAAGGATATCAGCGCGTAAGTGAATGCAGGGCATTCAAGTGGAATTCGAACTCGGCTCACCGATTTCTCTTTCCGAGTCGATAGCTACTGCACCACAACACACATCACAAGCGGGCACCCATCTAAGTACTGACCAGGCTCAACGTTGCTTAACTTCGGTGATCGAACGGGAACTGGTGTATTCAACATGATATGACAGTAAACCGATCAAACCAGTATATCAATCCAAATACCTAGGAAGTGTTTTAACAGAGGATGTAAAGGGTGACATTGAAACTGATGAAGCACTGAAATAGAGAAAGATGCTTTCCTAAAACTAAGCAAATTAGTAAGAAACAGAAAAATTTCGTTAGAAAAAACAAAAGAGAGTACTGAACTGTTAGTGAATATCAATCCTCCTTATGGCAGTGAATGTTGTACAATTTCTTCATGGATGAAGACGAGACTTAAAGCAACAGAAATGTGGTTCTACGGAATGATGCTAAGAATACTATGGACCCAACATGTGAGCAATGATGAAGTTTTACGGGAAATTGAAACAAAAATGAAACTTATATTTAACACCAGAAGAGATAGTTGACTTTTCTGAGACACATAATGAGGAAAGAGATGGAAAATATGATGCATGTATGGTTGATTGAAGTCAAGAGTGACAGAAGAAAACAATGCATAGCCTCCGCATTGAGCATGTGTGAATGTGTGTCAGAACAGGGTTTAGGAGAGATAACATTTATTAAGAGCTACAATGGACACGATATTGTAGAGAGCTATAATCGCCAATGATATGAAGGTAAACTGCACGTACATTGATAATACTAAGAAGTTTAGTATTTCTGTACAATTATCTACAATGTTGGAAGATATTTTATTAATTTCAGGGTTAAGGTATTGAATTTCTTCAGGAGTAGGAATACTCCAGCTTTCACTGAGGTTATGTCGAAGTTTATATAAATGTATATATTTGCCTATATTTCTGAGTTAAGAAATATAATTGTAATTGTTTACATTATTATTTACTATTTACTATTGTCCTCATCTTTGTTGCTATATTCACGGCGTTTCGATTGTTGTAAACTCCGACCTTCTTTAGGTGGCTGGAAGTTTGAACTGAACCCCATTATTTCGTTCACTGGGGTAGATTATTCTCGTTCCATGAGCCATGCAACTTCCGGATGTTTTTTTGCTTCAAGGACACATGGCCCATTAGATAAAAGCGTTGGTTAGATCGAGTGACTTTACCCAAGTTGTGAGTTCAATACCTGACTACAATATTGGTGAATAAAAAAAAACTTTGAAACTTGAGTTAAATGGAGACATCTAAAAGTAAGATGACTCATAAAACGAGAACAATCAACCCGAGTGATCGAAATAAAATGTTCAGTTCAAAATTCCAATCGTCGTGAATATGGGAACAAAGATGAGGACAACAGTCCGAACAATATATATATATAAATTAAATTAAATTCCGATGTTCAAATCAGTTGTATGGCCATCTCTACATGAAATCCCCACGAGAAATTTCACGCATCATTGACAACTTCTTTATTTCAAATAAACCAAGATATTTTACCAGTCTGTTTTCTTATTAATCCCACCTCTTTAAGTTTTCTGTGATGTATATTTGTTTTGAACTTCCGCCGGTAAAATATGTTGGTTTGTTTTGAAATAAAGAAGTTTCCAATGATGCGTAAAATTTCTCTTAGGAATTTCATGTAGAAATGGCCATACAACTGATTTGAACATCGGAATTTATTTTATTTTATAATTGGCTCTGTAATTTAAATATTAATTACATTGAGCCCGCCACCTTGATCAGTTTTAATATTAATGTAATTAATATTAATTAGGATCGGGTCTTTAGGATTTACCTTCCTGCTTTTCCTTGTGGAATAAAGTTTTATATATATATATATATATATATATATATATATATATTCAAGCAATGCTGCATTGTGACGTTCCCAATATGTAGTCCTTATAGTTGGACTGCCTCTTTGATAACGACCATGAATCCCATCAAGAATAAGTATAGCTATTATTGTCAAAGGGAACGTATTTTCGTTTTTTGAACAACCGCTATTATGTGCTTGTGTGTACATATGTGTTCGTTAATATATTTATAAATGCTGAAATGGTTTGTGCGTGCGTGCGTGAAAATATTCTCACTATTTCTTTTCACCTTCCCTTCTATATTCTAATCCTAAATGAACCTACCTCAGGCTATGTTAAAAACAAATTTTTGTTCTCACTCAGGTGAGTGTCAGCGTATATGTTGGAGTGTCTCTCCTGGCTAAATTCAATCAGAATATCTTTTTTTCTTAGGTGTTTTTTTTCACTACTTTCGATACGAAATTCCTCATCCCAGCTCATTTTCTTGTTCATGGTGATTTTTCTTTTCTAATATTCAGATTTTTTTTCCTGTTAATCTTTTTCATCTTCAAATCGCCGTTATTTTCCATGACATTTTCTCTTTGCATACTACTTGCCTTTTAGCGATATCAAATAGACTAATTGTTTTGTGCTCACTCGAGAGCTGCTACCTCAGAAAAAACGTTGTCTGCTCTCTAGAACTTTCTTTAGCGTACAAACAATAGAACATCTCTCAATGTTGTCAATAAAAAAAAAACATTTTCTTTTTATCTTTTTGATTTCATTCTTTCACTAATTTTCATTCTTTATTCTCTTTCATTTTGCTTATTCCTTCAATTTTCATTCAGCATACTCAGTTCTAGTTTTTCATTTTTCAAAACAAACAGATTATACCGCTCTTTCTCTGCTGCGTTCAGAGCGCGAATATTTGTATTTGACGAAGAGAATAAAAATGGAGAACAATGCAATGCATTTGTAAAAACGATACTTTTCAGTCGCGAATAGTTATTTATTCCGGACTACAAGAAAACTAATGACCCTTTCGTCGACCTTACAAAAGAAATGATGAAATAGAGCCATTAGATACGCCTTCCAACGTTTGCAACTAGAAACTCCGAGCTTATTCACTGCCATGTTTGTTTTTTTTTTTTTTTTTGTTGTTCTGTTTTGTTTTTTGCCGTTGCTTCCATCTGCTGGTAGTGGATCGAGCAAACACTGTAAAATATCCATTTCGATCTTGCGTGGAAGCAAATGTCACCTGATATTCGAGTTGCAAGTGGAGTAAAGTAAATGATATTTTTTTGAGAAAATATTTTAATATATTTGGCTACATTTCTTACTGATACGCTTCTGAAATACAAGCATTTTTTTACCGGATTTCTCGGCACAGTGAGCAGCAAAACTTTAAAAACAGGCTGTGTTTACTTTAAAGCTTCTTACAGAGCCATTACATTAGCATCAGGCCGTTTAAAGAGATTTTCACAGATTAATGATTCAAAATGGTTTCGAGAGAATGAAACCTGTAGGTCTTAAAGAGTATCATCCTTCTTCAAAATTTGTCATCTCACAAAGAAAGAAGTGTACCATATAAAAGAATAGAAACCACATTACTTGAGAAATTCCCACAGCAGCGACGACTAAAATACTCTAAATACAAGAAGCGAATAAAGAAAATTATGTAATCAAGGTTTTCAAATTTATTCGAAGAAAAACTTAATAAGGAACCCCCATAATTTTTTTATCATTTCACCCCAAGCAAGGCATTCCACTGCCACTATTGTGCATGGGGTTACATAGGGGAAGGAGAAGAAAAGGGGTGGTCAGATATAGAAAATGTCAGAAGGAGGATGATAGATGAGTAAGGATACCGAGGCTGGGGTTGGGTAGATGGGAAGAGTGTTTGAAAGATGTTTAGTGTGTTAGGAGGTGTATATTGACCTACATTTAAACTCCTGGAGATTGTAGCTGTCGAGGAAGCAGTTATGCGGAAGAGAATTCCACAGTCGGGTAGCGTGAGAGTAGAAACTGTTGGCGTAGAAATTGCGGTTGCATTTTATCGGTTTCGCTGTAAAAGGGTGGGATCTAGTTGCTAATCTAGTATCTCGAGCAAATTCGTACCCAGGGGGCACCAGTGATCTAAGTTCATCGGAGCAGAAGCCGTGAAAGTATTTATAGAATAGACACAGGGAAGCCACGTCGCGCCGGTGAGAGAGAGACTGCAACCGGTCTGCCAAGTCGGTATCGATCACATTACAGACTCTCCGTTGTACTTTAAAGTTCAATAAGAGTTGACTTAAGAAATTTGTTTTCCTGAAAAATTGTTTTAATATAAAGATTTTGAAGTAGGACAATATATGTCGAATGTTTGCCTATAAGGAAACAGTTAATATTAAACTTACTGTTACCATTACTGTCTATTGTTTTCGATTACTACTGGATATCATGCAAATGTGGCTTCATGCCAAACTTAGAAAAGTTTAATAAAAAATTCCCATTCCCGTGAAGGTATAGTGAGCAATTCTAACAGACTATTACTACGATATAGTGAGTCTAATCCTCATGATTGCACTACACTGATATCCTTATGCCAGACTAAGGTAAGTAAATATCAATTTGATTGAACTTTATGAGCAATATATTAGATATGTTTAGTCTACAACTGTTGGAGATAGGAATGTGCGAGATTAGTTTATAATATTTTCCCAAAATCAGTATTCGGAAATCTGTCTAATACCAGATCCCAAAAAATCTTTCTAATACCAGAGCTTAAAAACCTCTGGAACTAGACATCACTATCGATCAGATTACAGTTTCACCTAAAATCTGTTTACATAACTTATTCAACGACAAAAACCGAATTGAAGAAAATTCATAAAATATTTGTAGCTTTTTATATCTTGATTTTCTTGATCTTCCTAATAATTTTAAGCCGATCTCTTCTTCACCTACTAAATTAATTCTGAATTTAGAATAAAAGTGTAGCGTTTGACAAGGCTCATGTTGTGAATTACGGGTGTGGAACCGCACGAAATAATGAATAACAAAAGCAGATATTTGGGATAGAAAAATAAGTTATATTAAACGTAAAGATACAAACTGGAACTCAGGTTAGTAATCCAGGAATACGATTAGTAAGGAATATATATATATACAAGTCTTTGAAGTGAAGCCGTGCTGAAATTAGTATGTCCGTGTAATACTATTCTGTCTGCGTGGAGCTCAGAGCTACTATGACTACTGACGCGGTATTCTCTGTGTAATTTTGGTAACTTACGGACCTCTTACGGTACTCATACGGTTCTGACGTATCTGACGATGACAGGAGTATATGTATACTCAAGTCGAGTCCATTATCATAGAAAAAGGAGAGATCCCACAACAGCACGAAAGCACATCTTTTTACTTCGTTAAAGAAGGGAAGTTTTTGATCAGGTAGAGTTCTTTTTTGCAATCTTTCTGTCAATATCCCATTTTGTTTTATCGTAAATTTGTTTCCTGTTTAAGGTTATAGCTTCCAATTCTTCTTAAACAATTTTTTATTCCATTTCACCCCTAGTGCCACCCCCTTGCGTCTTAATAGCATTCGAGCCTTGCCAGGGGTTCTTCTTCTTCTTCTATGTGCCTTGTCCTTTCATAACGTAGGCGATCATGGCCTTCCACGTCTTCCTATCCCTGATGGCTCTTAACACGCTTTTTCCTGTAACATTTCGCAATCCCCGTTTTGTCATCCACCTACTCAGGACATTCAAATATGTTATCTGCTGCTTTCCTCTGTCTCTTTTCCCTCTATCTGGCCTGTTAGTATCAGGTTCTCCAAGCCCTCTTTCCTTATTGCATTCCCAAGGAACTTTAGTTGTCTCATTCTGATACTCAATATTAATTTTATTTCGTATCCATTCTTTCCAACACCTCGTCATTGCTCACATGTTCGGTCTATGATATCCGCAGCATCCTTCTGTAGAACTACATTTCAGCTGCTTCAAGTTTTCCCTTCGTCTTTGTTGACACTGTCCAACATCCACTGCCATATTGAAGAACTGACATCACATAGTAATCTAGTACTCTCTTCTTTGTTTCTAGTGAAAGTCTCCTGTCTCTTAATTCTTTACTCATCTTCTGGAATGCGTCCTTCGCCATGCCAATTCGCCTTCAGATTTCTGTGTCACACTTTCCGTTTTCTGTTTGAACACTTTCCAGGTATTTAAATTTATGTACCTGCTTGTTCTAGTATCCCCCACCTGTATTTGGAATTTTGGGTTGCTCTTTTTGCTGATGACCATACATTCGGTTTTGCAGTTTATTTGTAGTCCTTTTTGTCACTCTCTTTAACTTACCTTCTGTAGGAGGTCTTGTAGTTTTCTATTAGCACTGTATCATCTGCGTATCTTATGTTGTTCAAACTGTGGCCTCCGATGACAAATTTTGGGATAACATCTAGAGTCCCCTAAATATTCTCGCTGTACAGGTTAAATTGTTAAAAGTTAAAGTAAAAAGTGATTTTTATTAAAGGAAATAAATAATTTTACAGCTTTCAAAGGGACTAAAAGTTTTCCTCTAGTAATGTCAGTCATACACTTTGGTCTAAAACAAAAAGCGATATTGACATGAAGATCCCAAATTAGAACTCTACTTTATCAGAATGGCCTGGGGTTTTCTTTTTCTTTAAGGGCTAACCTCTGAAAAAATATAAGACGTAAGTTTGAGCCTTGTCCAAAGCTACACCTTTATTTTAAAGAACACGTGTATTTCTCAGCTTTCTCTCCTGATGAACACATTAAGAATTTGTTTAATCGAATAAACTTACTAGTACTTAAAGCTATTTTCATATAGTCGTATATAATGCAACTTGTTTTGTGATATATTTTCATGTTATCTATCAAGGATATCGTCTAACATAGTCTGTATAGCAGCCAATCAGACCGAAATGAAAATGGTTTTGTGTTACTGGAAATCATCGTCAGTGTCTTTGCAATCAGTTATTTTCAATAAATAAGTATTTCCTATTTTATACAAAACGGGCCAGCACATCCTGGTAACAATGCTATAATTCTGCAGCAGTGAAAGAGTCAATCAAGGCATTGTCTTTCTTTTAGATGAAATTGAAAGATCCGTTTGAGTTCATGAACTGAAATTACAGCCTTATTTGCCACAATTTGCTACTACATGTAATGCAATAAGCGTTTCAATTACAGCAGAACTTTCCCTCTCAAAATGTATCCCTGACAGCAACAATGGATTTAATTTTATGATTGCATTTTAAGATCTTAGTAGAACCTTTGGACTCTTAATATGTGTGCAATAAATGTCACCATAAAACACTGATCTCAAATTCCAGATGAATTCATTGCATTCACTTACGCGCAAATACCCTTGGGAAAGGTATTAATCTGTCTCTTCCTTCCAGTTATGGGTTAAATAACAGGACAGATTGGGTTCTATAGCCTTGGTCGGCAACCAGACTATCGCAGAAAGCAATGGCAACCTACTGCGGGATAATATTCTTCCCAGTCAGTCATATCTCTTTCGAGACATAATCGCCCAAGCGTGTATCACGTATGGCACTTAACTGAACTTAATACTGTAGACTCTGGAGTGTTTGGCCACGGTCTCCCAGAGGTTAATCCTACCGAGCATCCCAAATCGAGGTTTCGACGGTAATACGGAAAAAGGAAAAACGTTTTCGACGGTATTGATCCTTCTTCAGGTTCACCTACGGAAACCTTGTTACGACTTTTACTTCCTCTAAATGTCGACCAGAACCAAGAATTGTTATATTGGTTGCTATAGCAAGTTTGTTTTTTCTGTGGTGCAAAACTGCTGCCCCCAAGCTTAAACGGCTTTCAATTCAAAGTCGTCGTTCTCCTGGATAACCTGTCAGCCAAAGCGAAAAAGTACTGTCTGCTTTACTATTTAGCCCATGGATAGAAGGAGAAGTGATAGGTTCGTAACTTTCAAAGGTTATTTGTTCGAAAGTGAACACAAAAGCATCTGCCAGAATTTGAATTGGTGTCAACCGCTCATTCCCCACCCGATAACTTGATACAGTTAGGATTGTGGAAGTCACCCATATGGGAACTGCGAAGTACTCACCAGGTGACGCTTTTTCAGGATTACAAAAGAACGGACGTAACCTTTTCTTTTTATCATTTTTTTTTATCCCTTCTGCTCTGAAATGTAGCAGGGTCAAATCAAACCTTTACCCGCTGTGAGACAAATTTTCTTTTTCTCGGATGGACAACGATTAAATTTTAACTCAAATATACAGACCCCTTCGCGGCTCCCCTCTCTCTCTCTCTCTCTCTCTCTCTCTCTCTCTCTTCACTCGCACATACGTTGAAACACTGAGTTCCCTAAAATCCCCGAAGTTAAGCAACGTCGAATTGATCGCGTAGGAATAACAGTAACTGGAGGCTTGGATGTGTGATTTATAATGGCTCGTAATTGTTAAACAGAGAGCCGATTTCCCATTCGCGTTGGGTTTGTCATATTCGATTACACGCAAATACCGTTGGCGAAGGTATGAATCTATCTCTCTTACCCTCACTTATGGGTAAAAGAAGTCTTCAAGGGGTAAGACTCGTTTCACTAAATCATTATCACCAAAAAAATTCACAAAATTTGAAAATATTTTCTTTAAATAACTTACAAAAGTTCTATAAGCCGTACTGAACGAATCAATCAATCAATCACACATTTCTTAATCTTTAAAACTTTTTATTCTTTTAAAGGTGTCCACAGACAAATATATATTTCTCAATTCTTGGCTTGTTATTCTTTATATAAGAGTACATATATTCACATAAGCGGAATATATATTTTTTCACTGTGGTAGATCTATAGTCTTGGTACCAACCAAGGCTATAGAATCCAATCTGTTCCGCTATTTAACCCACAGCTGGAGAGAGAAGAGGCGAATTAATACCTTTCCTAAGGTTTTTTGCGCGTAAGTAAACGCAATGAATTAAACTGGAATTCAAACTCGGCGATCCGATTTCTCGTTCCGAGCCAATATCCACAGCACCACAACGCACATTCAGTTACGATACTTACACTTAAACACACATCTTCTTATATATATATATATAATCCGTAAACGGTGAGGATAATCCAACAAGATTACCTTAATATAAAATATTAATTGGTAAATCCATGTAGAGAGCTCGATGGGTGTTAACCAGAGCGATATGAAGTTTATATATCTATATATATATATATATATATATATATATATATATACATGAAAAAGTGTGAGAATCCGTGAACGTTTTGTTTAAGCCTAGATTTATTGTTGTTGTTATTATTATTACTATTACTTGCTGTTTTTATGATATATTAAGATTCTGTAATGGTATTTGTATCGCTACACGTGTTTCGAGTTTAAAGTTGACTCTGTTCAGGAGAATAAACATTTAACTTTACATATCGAGATCCGTTTGTCTTTCTGACGTTGGAAAATAATGTGTAAATATAGATAAGTGGTTAGAAAGTTCATATGCGTGTGTGTTTGTTTTTTGTTTGTGTGTTTCTTCACACGTATTTTACGAAGGGTTTTATCAGCTACTATTGTGCATATTCGTAAAATTGTAAACCCTTTGTAAAATACGCCTAGAAGAACTACGAAAAACACTACAAATAAGAGGATATCCTACTCCACTAATAAACAAGGGTTTCCTACTGGCAAATGAAATACCATTAAAATCTCTTCGGAATCCAAAAAAACAACAAGAAAAACATGAAACACGAAGAAAACATTCTCGCATATGTCTTCACGCACAACAAAAGCAACCCAGAATTATTTACAAAGATGAAAAGATACATAGAATTACTCAACAAAAATGACAAAATAAAAGAAATCTTAAAGAGAACTAAAATATTTAAAAGCAAACGTCAACACAAAATTTAAAAAAACACACTAACCTCATCAAAATTCGAGCAACACACAACAAAGGGGGTCACAAAATGCATTAAAATGATAATAATAGAATAATAATCAAGTTCGAAAACACATCTATATTCGAAAAACAAATCTGAACTGCAACTCTAAAAAAGCCATTTATGCTCCAAAATATGATGAGTGCGCAAAAATATAAATGGGGTGGCACAAGGTCTTAATAAAAGAGTAGCTCAGCTCAAAAGTAACATTAAACTAGAACGTTTCCCAACATTTACACGAATGTAGTGGAGATAAATTCAGAGTAATGCATATCTACCAAAATGCAGATTATTACACGCTCATGATGCAGCAAGAAATGTTTATAAAGAAATACAAGCCTTCTCTCAACAAGCAACATGAAAAATCCTAAGACACAGACACAAACTCACTAAATTCAAACGCGCGAAATAATTCTAATCATTGCAAAAAATAGTGCTTCAAAATCAACAAAGAGAACTAAATGACCCGTAGAATTGAATGAAAATCGCTGAAAACAATTTTGAACTATAACGGCAAAATCAATTTTCGCAAGTCAGTTTAAAATTTTTTTTCTGGCCAACGAAAGATGAATGATTAGCAAAAGGAAAGAGATTTAACAAGCGAATGTGAAAAAAACAACATAACAAACACGCACGCATATGAACTTTCTTACATGCTCACCGACCACCTATCTATATTCACACGATATTTGGCCATCAGAAAAACAAACGGATCTCGATATATAAAATCTAAAGTTTATTCGCCTGAAGAGAGACAGCTTTGAACGCGAAACACGTATAGCGACACAAATACCATTATGGACCCTTAATATACCATACAAAAGCAAGTAATATTAATAATGATAATAATTTTGCTGAGAGAATGCGACAGCACATAGCTGACCGCAATTTCGGCTCCAAGGACTATTGGAGGATTTGCAAACGAGTGCTGAACAATAGCAAATCCTGAGTGCTTTGCCCGCAGATTCTCATCCAACTCCACATTTGACTCATCTGGAGTACACCTACCCGACTTCCCTTTTAGAACTGAGGCCAAACTGCACGACGTATATTTCACCCCGAAGGTAGTATCTCGAGTAATTTCAAAACTTGACCCCATAAGGCGAATGGAACCCCGATGATAGTCCTTAAGAGGTGTGCTTCTGAACTTTCCCCTGTCCTCTCGAAACTGTTTAAACTTTCTGCTTCCTGCTTTCCTGCATGCTGGAAGTTCTCTTCAGTCGTTCCTGTATTTAAGAATTGTGGTGAACCCTCGGACCCATCCAACTATCGCCCTATCAGTTTTCTACCGATATTCAGGAAAGTTTTCGAGGCCATAATCAATGCTGAAATAGTTCAACGCCTTACTGCCCACAAACTCTTCTCTGAGAGGCAATATGGCTTCCGCTTTGCCAGGTCCACAGCCGACTTGCTTACAACCGTAACGGAGTACCTGCTTCAGGCCCTTGATGAGTCTGACGAGGCTCGCGCGGTTGCTCTGGATATCTCCAAGGCTTTTGTCAGGATTTGGCACTCTGGCCTTCTATGCAAGCTTCGGGGGTACGGTATTACCGGTCGCCTGCTTGACCTAATCCAATCTTTTTTAAATAACCGCAAAATGAAGGTCGTTTTGAATGGGCATGCCTCTTCATCCTACAGAACGAATGCTGGTGTCCCACAAGGCTCTATCCTGGGCCCGACGTTCTTCCTTATTTTCATCAACGACCTCCCAGATGAGATCAAGTCCCAAGTAGGCATCTACGCAGATGACACCACAATATACTTCCGCACTAGTAAGAAATGTGGCGTGGCGGACAGACATTATCTCGCTGCTGACCTTGAACGGGATCTACACTCTGTGGCGAATTGGGGTAAGAAGTAGCTTGTCAACTTCAATGCGTCTAAGACCAAGCTGTTGTCTGTCAACCATCACAGGCAACCTCTCCTGCCTCCCATAAACATGGACCAAGCGATTCTCCCTGAGAGCAATACACTACGCCTCCTCGGCCTTACCCTCTCCTCAGGCCTCAAATGGAACCACTATATCGAATCCATAGCTAAATCAACTAAGAAGGTTGGGTCACTATGTCGATCCAGGATGTTTTTTTTCCGCCTGAATCCATCCTGCATATATACAAATCAACCATCCGTCCGTGCATGGAGTACTGCTGCCATTTATGGTCAGGTGCCCCTGCTGTTCTCCTCAGTGTTCTCGAAAGGCTCCAAAGGAGAGTCTGTAATGTGATAGGTACTGATCTGGCGGCTCGACTGCAGCCACTTCTCCACCGTCGAAATATGGCCTCCCCTTGTCTGTTCTATAAATACTTTCATGGCTTCTGCTCGGACGAACTTAAATCACTGGTGCCTCCTCAACAGGTGTTTACTCGTGCAACCAGACTGGCCACTGGGTCCCACCCATTCACAGTCAGGTTAGCAAAATGCAGACAACAATTCTACTCCTTCAGCTTCTTCTCTCGCACTTCCCGCCTGTGGAACTCGCTCCCATATTCTTGCTTTCCTGATGGCTACAGGCTCCAGAAATTTAAATGCAATGTCAGTACTCATCTATTAACCACTGAACTCTAACTCTCTCCCCTCCCCCGTATATCCTTCCCTTTCTCTCCACCTATGTATCTGTCATCGCACCTGCATTTTCAGCTTTCTATTGCTCCTTTCTAACTAGTTTGTACTCCTCACTCTCTTCTAATAAATATTTTTTGTTATGTAGCCCCCCGCTCATCAGTGGCATTTCCGCCTTGCTCGAGATGAAATGATTAAAAAAAAAAAATAAATTTACACTTCAAACAACACGATCACGGCTTCTCGCACTTTCTTTCTTCTATACCAATTTCTCGCGTTGGAACAACTCCTATTGCTGTTTTAATATATCTATATATAATAGCGTAAGTTAGTAAATATACATGTGAAGTGCACATATGTATGGTATTATTATTTAAGTGTTTATATATATATATATATATATATATATATATATATATATATTTCCATTCTGTATACTAATTATCGTACTTGATATTTTATAAGACGCACCGTACTTCCGTCGACTGCCACACCCACAAATCTTGGAGTGTCATAAAACAGTATTAAAATGCGCGTAAAAAGAAACTCATTCAGAGGTCATCTACGCAAGAAGTTATGGATTAAGTCCCATTCGCCATCTTCGAACTTTTCTTAACATTTCATGCTGAAATAACCTGGGTGTTATATTCCAGCAAATAGTGTCGTAACGTTGGCTACAATTACTTGACACTCACCTAAATTTACCAACTTTTACTACAGCAGCAACTCTTGCTGTGAAAATAATTCATGAATAAGAAAATGCGTTCGAAGATGGTTCTTATCTTCTTTTTTTCAAGATTATTTCACCTTGTCGCCTGGAGATTCAGAAGACGCCTACTGTACCCCTGCAGAAGGTTACCCCTCTTAATGAGGCGTCCTGAGTATGACATCCGGGTCCTTGGTGTAGTAAAAACACTGTATTCGACAGCAATACCTTAAATTGAGAAATTTTGAGGAGTATGGAACCACCTCTTAATTACTGTTGTTCTCAGGTCAACCCTGACCCGGAGTGGTAGCACCTGTTAAAAGTTCCAGCTATGGGTAAATAGCTAACTCCCAAACTGGAGTCAAAACACTATAAAATTATAAAAATCGATGTTTATAGTGAAAATTTCAGCAATACTTTTTGGAGAAGAAAATATTATCAGCAATACAATTTTGAAGGTGTCCCATATTTGTGTCACTGTGCCAAATATAAGCTTATGTTAGTAAATGACGAGAACTGTCAAAAGTGAATTCCAAAACTTGTTTGGAGTCGATACTAACACTTTGAGTCGCACCATCAACGAAATGATTGACAAGCAAAACATTTAGTTCATGTTTAGTTCGCTTGTTATTGTTTAGCGGCATATCAACACCTCTTTGTGTTATTTAATACCGAAATCTAAGTATGAAAATCTAAACATTATAATTAATTCAAGAGAATGATGTTGTTTCATGACTAAATTATAATTTCTTAGCTGCATTTATTTTACCAAAATATTAAACGAGAAATGATAATTTGTTTCCCTTTCCAAGAAATTAAATTAAACAAAGCAAATTGTTTTGCATTTTCTTTTTTTTTTTTTTTCATTTTTTATATTTTTGATAATGCTATGCCTGCCTCTCATTTTACTATCAAAGTTACTATTAGTCATTTTGATTTAAAATGTATCATTGGTCATTTTGCTATAAAATGTATTATTAGTCATTTTGCTGAACAAAGTTTTATTAGAAAGAAAGAAAGAAAGAAAGAAACAAACAAACAAACAAACAAACAAACAAACAAAAAAGAAAAAGAAAAAAGTTAGAGAAGAAAGAAATAAATAAAGAAATAAACAAACAAACAAACAAACAAACAAAGAAAAAAGAGAGAGGAAAAAAGAAGTTAGAAAAGAAAGAAAAAAGAAAGAAAGAAAGAAAGAAAAGAAAAAAGAAGTTAAAGAAAAGAAAGAAAGAAAGAAAGAAAGAAAGAAAGAAAGAAAGAAGAGAGAGGAAAAAAGAAGTTAGAAAGAAAGAAAGAAAGAAAAAAGAAAGAAAGAAAGAAAGAAGAGAGGAAAAAAGTTAGAAAAGAAAGAAAAAAGAGAGAGGAAAAAAGAAGTCAGAAAAGAAAGAAAGAAAGAAAGAAAGAAGGGTTAAAAAAGAGAGAAACAAAGAAATAAAAGAAAAAAGTGGGGAAAGAAAAGAAAAGAAAGAAAGAACACAATGAAATAAAAAAATTGGGTTTCATTTGGTTGTTATTGTTTAGCGGCACATCAACCATTAAGAAATCTAAATATGAAAATCCCAACATTATAATTAATTCAAGAGAATGACATAATTTCGCGATTAAATTATAATTACGTAACTGCATCTATTTTACCAAATAATTTTTTAAAAAATCAAACGAGAAGTGAAAACTTGTTTCCCTTTACGAGAAATGAAATTAAACAAAGCAAATTGTTTTGTTTTTTTATTTATTCATTTTTTAACAATGTATGCTGTGTCTTCAATTTTACTATAAAATGTTTTGTTGGTCATTTTACTACAAATATGTATCGTTATACTTTCTTAGCGTTTTAATTTTTACTTGGGTCTTCACTATTTACCTATAGCTTGTAGCCTAACAGGTACTACCACTCCAGATCTGTATGGACCGGCAAATAACAGCAATGAAGAAGTGGTTCTATACTTTTCAAAACCTCTAATCTTCTGATCAAGGACCTTGCTTCCGGAAGCACTTTATCGTCATACTCAGGACATTTTTTACTCCGAATATGCTGGGAAAAGTTCATGAGAAATTACCAAAGTCCAAAGTGAAGCATTTAACCTTCTAGCTGAGAAATCTCTGGCGAATTTTAGGATTCGCAAAAAGTAAATAATAAAACGTGCATCTAAAAGAGGATCATTGGCGCTACATGTTCGACCCTGTTGCTATATCATTTCAACTGTTATACGTCATAATATTTTTATCAGCATGTTCAAAATTTCAGTCGTTATACCGTACAGCCTTTCTCAATTGTCCGTCATCGTGCGTAATAACTTTCTGGAAATCTTAAACAAAACTCTTTATTCAATTCACAGGGTAGATTATTCTCATGCCGAGTTGATACTCATCTATGCCGCTTATCAGTTTATTCTACAAAATCATTATATGTCATCCCCTGCAAATCAGTAGCGGTACCGCATTGCTTGGGGCGAAAAAAAATTAATTGGCATCACATCCAGAGATTAAACGCAAAACTTCTAGATTTGGGGCCTTAAATCTATTGTCTAAAATTAGGGTGTGATTCTGAAGGTTTAAGCAGGTATAATTTTGAAACTTGAAACCTAACATCTCTAGTAAGAGCAAAGTTTTAGCCTTATACCTATGTCGGTGTTTACTGTGTCATTCTGGAGCCTTACACATAATGTCTTTACTTAGAACTTGATTCTGGAAGCTTCTGGCTTCTTCTTCTTCTCCTATGTGCCCTGTCCCTTCAGGACGTAGGCGATCATGGCTCTCCACGTCTCCCTATTAGTATGTTTGCTCCTGTTGCTCCTGGCAACCCCCGTTCCGTCATCCACCTGATCAGACCCTGCAAATATGTTATCCGCTGCCTTCCTCTGTCTCTCCTTCCTTCTATCTGACCAGTCAGTATCAGGTTCTCCAGGCTCTCCTTCCTCATTACATGTCCCAGGAACTTCAGTTGTCTCTTCCTGATGCTCAGCATCAATTTCCTTTTTGTTGCCACTCTTTCTAACACTTCGTCGTTGCTTGCATGCTCAGTCCACGATATCCGTAGCATCCTTCTGTAGAACCACATTTCGGCCGCTTCCAGTTTTTTCCTCATTTTCGATGATATTGTCCAGCATTCACAGCCGTATTGAAGAACTGACATCACGTAGCAGTCTAGCACTCTTTTCTTCGTAAATGGTTTAATTCGGAGAGCTTAAAGCTAATATTGTTTAATTCAGAGTGATTCTCTAACAGTATACCTAATGGCTCTGCTTATTAAGTAATTCCGGAGCCTGAAAACTAATGACTCCACCCATATTAATTGCATATGTTAAAACTTTTGATATAAATAATCATTTTACCTGTTATAAACCAGGTTTACGGCTATATCACGTTGAAACACAAGCCCGCACGATACCTAAATTTGCGAAACGTCGAGTCTATTCAGTAATTAGATGAGTGACCGCTTTAGAATGCCAGGTGTTATAAGCCTGGACGTGCAGGTGGTGTAATAGCTCGAAATTATTAATTGAAGAGAGGAATTCTGATTCCCATTAGGATTTGTTATATTCACTTACTCATTGGAAAAAGTATAAATCCATCTCTTCTATCCCCAGATATGGGTTAATTAGTAAAACTTATATCGCTAAACTATTATTATATAGCAAAACATTCTTGCAATTTGAAACATTTTCTGGTTTGAAATAACGCACAAAAAGTTGATAAACCATAAAAACGAATCAATCAATAAATTAAATGCTGATTAGGTACACCGATATGTCTTTTAGAGTTATTTACATTATCTGGAATATAAAATGTATAGAAACTACCGCGGTCACAAAGTGAAGGATCATTTTATATATTGATTGTAATATAGAATTAATACCCCCACTTTCTATTCACATTATAATTTGTTTGCTTATTAAATTCTTATTAGGTATGAAGCCATCTCTTCTCTCCATCTATGGGTTAAGCAGTAAAAGTTGTATCACTAGACTATTATTATCTAAACAAACTTTTTAAAATATTTTCCGGTTTTAAATAACCTAAAATGATTGATAAACCGTAAAAAACGTGGCAATGTTAGAAAATAGAATCAAACAAACACAGTATGCCTGGAGAATGCTAAAAAAATATTTGTTTTTTTTACATCGATACAGTTGTTACTACTAAATCCCATGACACTTTTCATCCTAATTTTTCAAATATTTAGTGTGTGTGTGTGTGTGTGTGTGTGTGTGTGTGTGTGTGTGTGTGTTATTTTTTTTTTTTTTTTTGGTAGGACAAAATGACCTTTTTAATGTATCCTTATGCAGCATAAAACATAGAATTATTTACAGACATTTTAGCCAATATTATTAACAGCTGTTTTCTTGGAATGTGTGTACCTCATTAATATCTAAAATGTTAAGTAATTGCAAGTACTTACGTCAAAAAGCATCGGTTACATTGTCTAGAATGCGGCTTATAAATATAAACATAAATATATAAATCAAGAAAAGATCGCTTTGTAGAAACTGCAGCTGAAGCACGGATCTGTATCGCCTAAACACTTGGTTTACTACTGTACTGGCTAAAGTGTGTCTTTCTATTGTTCTGTACAGAGTACAACCCTACCATAATAATTGTGGGATCCATGTATTAAATAGTTCTTTCCCACTTCTCACAAGGCAAATGTCGTATTTCGTGGTATGCAGTGGCTGTGCCAGTATTACCAGATTTAATCCCTGAAATCATCATGGTCACAACTTCTGATTGAGGTCGATTACTGAAACAGTAATCAACACACATTATGACATACAGTAATCTCTCTCTCTCTCTCTCTCTCTCTCTCTCTCTCTCTCTCTCTCTCTCTCTCTCTCTCTCTCTCTCTCTCTCTCTCTCTCTCTCTCTCTCTCTCTCTCTCTCTCTCTCTCTTTCTCTCTCTCTCTCTCTCTCTCTCTCTCTCTCTCTCTCTCTCTCTCTCTCTCTCTCTCTCTCTCTCTCTCTCTCTCTCTTTCTCTCTCTCTTTCTCTCTCTTTCTCTCTTTCTCTTTCTCTCTCTCTCTCTCTCTCTCTATGGTATTTTATCATATACATATTTGTACTAGCCTAATAAAAAAAAGATTGGATAGAAGATAGGAACTTGCTATTTAAAAGAAATAAATGGGCATAAATATGCTGACTGCAGTTTCTTATGAGCACAAACATTTTGGTCTCGATCAGATATTATCTAAAGTACGTTGTAGTGTCGTGGATATCAGCTCGGAATGGGTAACTGGAGAGCCGAGTTCAAATTCCAGTTGACTTCATTGCATTCACTTACGCGCAAATACTCTTACACAAGGTATGAACCCATCTCTTCTCCCTCCATCTATGGGTTGAATAGCAAAACAGATTATGTTCTATAGCCTTGGCTAGCAACTAGTCTACCGCAAAAAATGGAAAACTACTGCGGGAAAATCTTTTTTCTACTCATTCATAGATCGAAAGAGACATGGTCACCCTAGTGTGTATCACGTATGGCACTTAACCGAAAGAGTCAACAGTTTATTTAGGTGAATAAGTTGTGGAGAGACATGATCGCCCAAGCGCATATCACGTATGGCATTTAAATGCCTGACTTATTCTGCAGTATCTGCAGTATATTGATTTGTTTTTTACAACTTGAAGGGTATTAAAAGCGAGAGAATATATTTTTGAGATTGTTATAATTTTTTTGAAGCGCTTCTAATTTATCCATAGCTGAGGGGAAAACTGATAAATTCATAGAATACAACGAAACAGACAACACTTGCAACTCGGCTCACCGATTTCTAATTCCTTTCCATATAGCACACACACACAAACAAGTTTACAGCAACTGATATTTCGAAACTAGTTTTACCCACCTAGATACTGACGAGACTCGACGTTGCTCAACTTCAGTGATCGTGCGAGAACTGATGTTTTAACCTAATATAGTTGTCAGCTCTTTACAGTAGGGTCTTATTTAAACGGTACCCTCCAAACACAACGTAATAAAAATACGTCGCAAAGTAAGTCATATTATGTATAACCGTTGGTTTGAAAATGGCATTAATCACCAGTTAGTTCATGGCACAAACATTGAGACCCACATTTCTCAGTTTCTTAAAAGCATACATGAACGTCTGCAGCAATCAATGTAAAATTCATAAAGACGTACACTACCGGTCATAATTATTAGGCCATCCAAGTGTCTTAAAAAAAATGATGAATTTTATACTATCTTTTAGTATTTATTGCCAAGTGAATAATTATAAATGAAAATAGAATTATTTTTGTTAATACTGCACAATAATATATGCATCAAATGAAGTTATAAATATTTAATAATTACCTATATTGCAGTTTCATCAATAAAAGAATGAAGAAAATTTAGGGTGATTTGGACGAGGTCATCTTTGCAAAGTAATAATAACAAAAGAACCATTCTATTTTAATTTAGAATTAGCCACTTAAAAATAGTATGAAATACATAATTTCTTTTAAAAAAATGGGGTGGCCTAATAATTATGGCTGGAAGTGTATATGTAAAAATTATTTGAAGTATTTTAATGACTAAAACACATAACAAATATTGATAAATAGACCTTGTTATTCTATGTGCTACATCTCTTCTATTGAGGACGTTGACGATCATCGTCCTAAACCCCATCGCTACCAGTAGGGCTTAGGCAATCGATGACCCACTCGCAATTAACTTGTCCTTTTTTTTTTACAGGTAGGGTTGGTGCTAACCTTACGCAATCCACTTATTTCTTCAGGCGAGGTAGACTGGCTACCAACCAAGGCTGTAGAACCCAATCTCTCCTGTTATTTAACCCATAGCTGGAGGGAGAAAAATGTAAGTGAATGCAACAAATTCAGCTGGAATTCGTTTGAGATCATGGCTCATCACAATTTCCTGTCTTCTATTGCTCTTAATAATTTTTTATTGTTGCTCCTTACCCCACTATCCATGTACACAAAATTATTAGATTTGTTATACACTGTTTTATCTGTCCCTTTTGCCTTCAATATGTTCTGTCTTAAATTTTCCAAGCCCTCTTTCCTCATTAAGTGCCTTAGTAATTTTGGATATTTTTTTATGATGATATGTAAAAGTGTCCATTTTGTTTTTATTTTCTCTAAAATCTTATCGCTGCTCACATGTTCAGTCCATTGCATTCTCAGCATCCTTCTGTAGAACTTCATTTCAGTTGCCTCAAGTGTCTTCCTTATTTTTGATGAGATAGTTCCGCATTCACTACTATAGAGGAATACCAATATTACATAAAAATTCAGCACTTTTTTCTTTGTTTCCAATGTTTACTATTTCTTAATATTTTGTTTAACTTTCGAAAAGCATCTTTCACTAGCCAATTTACCTTCAAGTGTTTAACTTCAGCCTCTGTTGAAATACTTCCGAGGTAATTACATTTTTGCACCAGTTTAATTTTGGTATACCCAATTTGCAAATTGCATGTTGAACTGTTTCTTTTGTTGACAACTATACATTCTGCTGTCTTATGGTTGATGTCTAATTTCTTTCTTTTATTAATTTCTGTTGCAGTTCCATTAGTTTCCTGTCTGTCTGCTGTCAACAGTGTGTCATCTGTATATCTAATGCTGTTAAGATTGTGGTCATCAATAATGAATGCTGTTAGTAATTCTTATTCCCTCAGGATTCCTTCCCTGTATAGGTTGAATAAATCTGGTGAGAAGACACATCCTTGTCTTATGCTCCTTTCTATTTTTATGCATTTACAAAATTCATTTTCTATCCTCAAGCAGGCAGTTTGCCCTAGTATAAGTTCTGTATTATTCTAAAATCCTTCCCAAATGAATCAAGCTTGCTTAACAATTCTTTGTGATGTATTGTGTCAAAAATCTGAAGAACCGTCCAACTATCAATTTATAAGCCTCTTATTGATTTTTGGCAAAGTGTTCGCCTCGACTACTATCAATGCTGAACTGATTCAACATTTCACATCCAACAAATTATTTTCTGTCGATCAGTATGGCTTCTGCTTTGCCAGGTTTACTGCTGATGTGCTAACGGCCATCACTAGGTATATATATCAGGCCCGTGATAAGAACGGCAAAGTTGCCCTTGATATCGTAACCCTCTAGGGTCATTCGTATCATATTTGATACAGTATTTCCCTATAAGGAAACATTTGGTATTTCCCTATAAGGAAACATTTGGTATTCATTGACTGAGCAGTCAGTACTGCTTTCATTTGAAATTTATAAAATATTTCTCTTAAAAAATTTTTCAAGAAAATATTTTCTTTCAAGGCTTGTTTTCATACTGTATCAAATATGATACGAATGGCCCTAGAGGGTTAAAAGCGTTTGATAGGGATAGGTATTCTGGCCTTCTGCACAAGCTACAGGGATATGGTATAACTGGACGATTGTTCGATTTAGTCCAGTGGTTCCTGTCAAATCGTAAAATGATGTTCGTTCTGAGTGGGCATCATTCTAAATCCTTTTATGTGAACGTGGGTGCCCCTCAAGGCTCTATCCTAGGGCTTACGCGCTTCCTGATAATCATAAAAGATCTTCCTGATTTAACCAGTCCCTAAGTTGGCATCTATGCAGATGACATCACCATCTACTCCCATCTCAATATGAAATCTGCCAAGGCTGACAAAGTAGATCTTGCTTCTGCTCTTGGAAAGGACCTCCAATCTATGTAAGAAATGGCTCGTAAATTTGAATGATTCCAAAACAAAGCTGCTCTCCTGTAACCACCATAGAGTACCTCTCTAACCTTCCATTAATATGGGCCACACTACTCTTCCCAAAAGCAATACACTGAGCCTCCTTAGCCTCACTTTCTCAGCTGATCTCAAGTGAAATGAATACATTGAATCAATAGCTACATCTACTGCTAAGAAGGTTGGGTCACTGTGCCAGGAAGTTTTTCTCGTCAGAATCCATCTTGCGAATTTATAAATCTACCAGTCGTCCCTGCATTGAATATTGTTGCCATATCTGGTCAGGCGCTCCTGCTATTCATCTCGGGGTTCTCGACAAAACCCAAAGAGGATCTGCAATGAATCTAGTCTCGATTTGGTCGCTCGCCTTCACGGTTTATGCTCTGACGCGCTTTATTCCCTGTCACCTCGCCCTCATGAGTTTACCAGTGCAACTAGATTGTCAACTAGGCCCCAACCTTTTACCGTAAAAATGTAACCATTATTTCTACTCTATTAGTTTCTTTCCTCGCACTTCTCACCTGTGGAACTTCCTTCCTAATACTTGCTCCCATGATAGCTATAATCTCTAAAAGTCTAAATGCAACATCAATTGCCATTTTCTGTTTCTATGACTCCCACTTGTCTCTCACCCTTTCTACAGCATCACCTGTACTGTTTTATTTTCTGTCTTCCATTTCCTTTCATTGTACCCCCACTGAGCATCAGTGGCAATACTACCCTGCTAGGAGTGAAACGATTATAAAAGAAAAAAAGAAAAAAGCCCTTTTGAATAATCTATAAAGCATGAATATACATATCTTTGAATCTATATTGCTCTTTCTAATTTCATTCTGAGCCTAAATATTGCATTTCTTGTTCAACTATTCTCGTTCTATTTCCGGGTTAACCCTGCCGCATTATCTATTTAGTATTTTCTTTCTGCAATCAACACTGTGTCATTATTATCAGTCAGTCATTTAAGTGCCATACGTGATACACGCTTGGGCGATCATGTCTCGAAAGAGACATGACTGACTGGGCAGAAGATTATCCCGCAGTAGGTTGCCATTGCTTTCTGCGGTAGACTGCGGTAGACTGGTTGCCGACCAAGGCTATAAAACCCAGTCTGTTCTGCTATTTAACCCATAACTGGAAGAAAGAGACGGATTAATACCTTTCCCAAGAGCATTTGCGCGTAAGTGAATACAATGGATTCAACTGGAATTCGAACTCGGCTCCCCGGTTTCTCGTTCCGAGCCGATATCCACTGTACCACAACGCACATCCTGTCATTATTATACTTGCCGTATAAATAATGCTCTTTTATATTAGATAACATATTTCTGGTAAATATACAGAATTATTTTACAAATTGCTTCATATAAATAAATATGGCCACAAAACAAACTTGCTCACTTCATTTTTATATAGATGCTTCCTCACTAGGGGATCTACTAGTACAGCCTTGTACCAGACTTAGCTAAACAATAAGTAAAACGTGATTTAGTAACATGGAAAAGAAAAAGTTTGTTTGCATTTTTTAAAAATACGGAACTCTTTTGCAATAAAAAGGAGATTAAACACATTTCTTGAATGTGTTAAAATTGTTTCAAATCATTTTATATTTCAGATTGTCTTGCATTCTTTTTATTTAAAAAAAAAGGAAAAACTACTTTTCCTTACATTGTCAAAAGATTTATTCTTCCCTTTCTGTATCGACAATTCACCGAAAGATTGATACTTCATTGATATTTTTTAGTCAACTTCTAATGGGCTAAATTCAAATTCACGCAGCTTCGATCAAACACTTGATGCTGCTTTCAAAGTCAAAGTTCAACATGTCGTCGCGAAATGAAAAAAAAAAAATGAAAAACCAAATTATGGCAAAAACAGACAAGTAAAACAAATATATGTAACACGAGATTCGAAAAACGAACACGGAACAACCAAATGATCAAATAAATTTTTCATCAAAACACGAAAAATGAAATTCGACATCTTTGGTTTTGTTTTTTTCCCCAGTGAACAAAGAAAAATAATAAAAAGTTGGATGAATAATATAAAATATATGTATTATAATCACATCATGAAAACGAAATTGATTTCAGTATGTTATAAAAAAACTAAACATAGTGAAATTATTGTTTTACTACAGAGAAGAACAAAATTAACAAGATTGACTATTTGACTAAATCAAGTTAACTTCAAGCTTTGTCCATCTATTAGGATTCAAGTTCAATCCATAGCTCAAGGCTTAACGCCATATTACGTTGAAACATCGGTTCTTGTATGATCACCGAAGTAAAGTACCGTTGAGCTTGATCAGTATCTAGACGACTTAACGTTTGAGAATACCAGGTGCAATAAGATTGGATGTGTGGGTGGTGTAATGGATATTGAGTTTGAAATCGGAGAGCAAAGTCCCAACTTCTGTCGGGTTCGCTATATTCACCTATGCTCAAATAGCCTTAGGAAAAGTATGAAGCCACTTCTTCCCCAGATATGGGTTTATTAGTTGACCTTAAATGGGTTTATTAGTTGACCTTAAATGGGTTTATTAGTTGACCTTAAATGGGTTTATTAGTTGACCTTAAATGGGTTTATTAGTTGACCGTAAATCATTATTTTTTTTAATCCTTTGATGTCAAAATATTTTCAGATTTTAAATAACCTGGAAACAGTTGAAAAACCGTATAAAATTCATCGCTAAAGATGTTGGAAAATAGGCGTCTTCTCGTTCGGCTCCAAAAAGTACCTGACTCCACTTGCCAAGCGTTATCTTATAAGAGCAGATCAAACTGAAAGGAGAATATTGCAGTCATATATCTGCATACATTATTGTTGTGATATCTACAGACTTGACAGACTTCAAAATCGTTTACCCTGTCTCGCTTGGGGTTAATTATTTTCCATTCTGCAATCCAATCCCCACCCCTCGGCCAAAGAAAATGTTATAACCCTGTCGCTGATCTATCACTGTTTCTGTGGCAGATGTCCCGATTAGTTCTACTCTTTAGTTTCTTCAATTTAGACTTTTACTCCATGCTGCATTCACAGAGTCAAATCATCGACATTTCCTCCGTATTTCGTTTCTAAATGGAAAGTTCTACTCAGGCATCCTTTTCATGGGAATTGTTACTTGTTGGAACAAACTCTCGCATAGCTACTTCCCTGAATGACACAACTTTAATCTCTTCCAGTCAAGAATCAGTACGCCCTGTCCACTGCGGCTTCAGAATACGCCGACTGCACCTCTGCAAAAATGGGGCTATCTATTTGCCGGGGGTTGCGACTCGTGATGTCTGAGGAAGAGATCCTGGTGGTGGATGGTTTGGGCGGTTAGGGTTAGTACTTTTATTTCCCAACACACAATTTTGGCCTTTATCTGGACTAGACAAGCAGTCGGAGGGGCCTGATTTGATCAATTGGTTGGTCGGTTCAAGCCCTAACGCCTACAAAGATAGCAAATTGAATAATTTAAAAAACTGTACCAAAATGAAGTGGTGGATGAATAACAACTAAACCTAATGTATAGGCTTGGGAAAGCGCTGACTAAGGGTCAATCGGCTAGTAGAGACATTTACACTTGGACATGGCTGTTAACCATTCGGGGTGTTCACTAAAAGTTTGGGTAGTGCAACAAATATGCTGCTCCGAGTCACTCATGAGTGCGAGTATAACTCTCCCCTGTCAAAACGATTGGGTTCACCCTTGGCAGGTTCCAATAGTGGGCTCCGAGGTGGGTGGGGAGCACAGGCAGTGAAATTTAAATCTTAAAAATTATGAATCAAAACAAAAAACCCAAGCGATATTTTACGGACTCAGTTTCCGAAAAAGAATTAAGCAAAGACTTTCCAATATTTTTTATTTTAGAGTTTTCCCCGAAAACTCTATTGTCAAGACTGTTCCCTTTCTTGATTTAAAAAGTAATATCTAGTCAGATTAATCTAAAATAAATTAGAAAGATGAGATGGCAATGTAATGGTGGAAGTTAAAACAAGAGAACATGAGGAGTCTTTAATGAAAATTAAGACCTTCCACAAGTTGAGTAAAAACACTTACCTTCATACAAGACTGAATACATCGAAAGGTGTCATTAGAAGTAGAAAGCTCTCTCTGGTCACACCAAAAGAAATATCATCTGCCTTGGGTAGCCAGGGAGTTTCGGAATACCTATGGATCATGATTAGAAGAAACGGTGGAAAAATATTTACAAATACGTACATCCTCGAGTTCAATTTAGCAAAAATTCTTGTAAAATAGAAATAGGCTTTAATGTTGAGCCAGTGGAGTTATATCTCCCGAATGAAGAAATAAATGAAAACAAATTGCAAAAATTATAAAATTATAAAGCAACTCCCTGGTCCTTTTATGTGACTAGAGGATTTTAACTGTCACACAACTTATATGGCTGTAAAGATACAAACGAAAAACGAAAGAATATGGAATCGGTTATAAATAACGATGGTTTGTGTATATCTAATCTGAACTTATTTATAAATGAAACTTTGTCTGTGTGTGTATGTATGTGTGTGTCTGTGTCTGTGTCTGTGTGTCCGTTACCTATAGACTTCGAAACGGCTGAACCGATTTTCTTTACAATTTACACAGTGTGTTCTTAGCTAGGTTTTGTGTCGAGGTATCCCCGATAAAAATCGAAAATCGATAATCGAAAAAATCGGAAAAGTGGTCCGATTTTAATCAAATTTGATACACTCATAGATAAAGACAAAAGAAACGATATCCAGAAGTGTAAAGGCTGCAATTCTTACAATAGTGCAGAAAATCGATTATATATATATATATATATATATATATATATATATATATATATATATATATATAAGGCAAAATGTTTGTGTGTGTCTCTTTATCTGCCTGTATGTCTGTATTTTTTCAGCCCTTTTATTTTAGTTTTTGCTTCGGGTTTGGCTCTAAGTAGCTATAATTGTAGTTCTTAGTCTCAGCCATGATACCATTTAATCAGAGGACTTATTTAGCCTTCAAAATTCAGTTTATGACGAAAAAACTTATTTGAAATCGATACCAGAAAATCAAAATTTGACTTGCATCCATTCATTTCTCTTTCAGTCTACGGTTTCGCTTTAACTGGAAACAACTATTGCTTTTTAGTCTTTCGTGCCAACGTCCAAAGAGTCTGAGCTCTATGACCATGGATTAGTTTTAAAGCTTTGATTACACCCGAGCAACGCCGGGCTATACTGCTAGTATAACAATAAATCACCAACTTATATATGTCCATTCTCTGGCAGTTATTCTGCAATTGATTTATCTTTGGGCAATCCATCTATCTGTATGGTCTGTTCCTGGAAGGTACTGATAAACACATTTGGTAGCGATCATTTTTCAATTTACCTGCAACATTCGGAGCAAAATGATGAAAATTTCCAATGTTAGAAATTAAGTAAAACATCTTCATCTTCTTCTTCTATGTGCCCTGTCCCTTCAGGACATAGGTGATCATGGCTTTCCACGTTTCCCTATCTCTGGTGGCTCTGAGCGCGCCTTCTCCTGTTACACCATGCAACTCTCGTTCCGTCATCCACCTGATTAGGTTCCTTCAAATATGTTATCCGTTGATTTTCCCCTCTCTCTTTTTCTCTCTATCTGGCCTGGTAGTATCAGTTTCTCTAAGCCCTCCTTTCCTCATTACATGTCCCAGTAACTTTAGTTGTCTCTTCCTGATGCTCAGTTTTAATTTTCTTTTTGCTTCCATCATTTCCAAGACCTCATCATTGCTCACATGCTCGATCCATGATATTCCCAGCATCCTTCTCTAGAACCACATTTCAGTTGCTTCAAGTTTATCCTTTATCTTTGATGATATTGTCCAGCATTCACTGCCATATTGAAAAACGGACAGCACATAGCAATCCAGTACTCTCTTCTTTGTTTCTAGCGAAATTGTCCTGTTTCTTAATACCTTACTCAACTTCTGTAATGCTTCCTTTCGTTATTCCAATTCGCCTTCGGATCTCTGTATCGCACTTTCCGTCTTCTATTATAACACTTCCCAGGTATTTAAATTTTTGTACTTGCTTGATTCTAGTATCCCCGACCTGTATTTGGCATTTTGGTCTACCCTTTTTACAGACGACCATGCATTCGGTTTTCTTGCAGTTTATTTCTAGTCTTTTCTTGTTACTTTCTTCAGCTACCTACTGTAGGGGTCTTGTAGTTTCGTTTCTGTGTCTGCTATCAGCACTGTATCATCTGCGTACCTTAGGTTGTTTAAATTGTGGCCTCCGATGACAAATCCAGGCATAACTTCTAATTTCCCTTGGGCCAATGTTGCTTGCTGAGGTCACCATCGCTTCTTTTAGCGCGTCCCATTTTGAGTGTCCTTTCTCAATTTGTTCTTCGTATTTGGTTTTCACGCTGTTATTCTTTCTGTAGGTCGAGGCACTTCACGAGTGCGTTACATATCGGTTTTGGTGCTGCACTAAAATTCTTCAATCTCCGGTATTTCACTTTTTAATTTGCAGATGACTGGGACGTGGTCGATTCCACAGTCAGCCCCTGTATAGGCTTTGCTTTGAAATACTGCATTTTACTGGGAGGAATTTCGGAAGTTGTGCTCTGGAGGACTGGAAGAGAGGCTGTGTATCAGGGACATGACACAGTTTGTGGAATTCCTGGTCTCTGTTGCAAGGAAATGCGTCCCTAAGTGTTAAATTACGAAGGTAAGACGTGGTAAACCTTTGTTTGGTGAGTGCTAGCGAGCTGCCAAGCTCAGAATAGGGGCATTGAGTTTTTTAACAAGGTTCCCTAAACTTTAGTGTTGTGGATTCAGGGTGAGAAACCACGCAAAATAATAAATAACAAAAACAGATATGGAGAGAGAAAATGTAAGTTATATTAAACAAGATATACAAAATGAAACACGGGTTAGTCAATTCAGGAATACTATTAGTAGAAATAAATATATACAGTCTTAAAGTGAAAGAATATGTCCGAGTAATGAGTCTATATCCAAACAACACCAACTTACTGACCAACTAGGCAACTCTACAACAGTATTTACCAACCTTCCCACGCAAGGCTAGATGTGACACAAGGTCATTTTATAGTGGATCTTCCCGGCCATATAGCCGGGCCAAAAAATGTCTGTCTATTTTTACCAAGTCGAGATTCTACCCTTCGGCGGAACCACGACTGGGTTTGTGCTCTCTGCTCGGAAACAGAGAGCGCCCTCCACCCGAAGGCAGAGGGCTGAGAGTATCATAGTAGTAGAGGAAAATCTGAGACTTACAACTATATTTAGTTGTCCCTCTCAGTAATGGCAACATGTGACACATGGTCAGTTATAACTGGGATTTCCGGGCTATATGGCCCGGCCAAAAAATGTCTGTCTATTTTTGCCCAGTCGTGCTTCTACCCTTCGGAGGAACCACGACTGGGTTATTGCTCTCTGCTCGGAAGCAGAGAGTGCCCTCTACCCGAAGGCAGAGAGCTAACAGTGTCATAGTAGTAGAGGTAAATCCGAGACTTACGACTCTACAACGGTATTTACCAACCATCCTACGCAAGGCTAGATGTGACACAAGGTCATTTTATAGTGGGTCTTCCCAGCCATATAGCCGGGCCAAAAAATGTCTGTTTATTTTTCCACTGTCGTGATTCTACCCTTCGGCGGAACCACGACTGGGTTTGTGCTCTCTGCTCGGAAGGCAGAGAGCGCCCTCTACCAGAAGGCAGAGAGCTGACAGTGTCATAGTAGTAGAGGAAAATCCGTGACTTACAACTGCCATTCTCTGTATAGGCAGAATTATATGTACACATCAGGCGAGTCCATTCTTATATACAAAAAAGGGGCGATCCCACAACATTTAGCAAGCCACTCATTGTATGACCCTTGTTAAAAAATCAGTGTTAACAGACAGGATTACTGAAGAGGTTGCTCTCGGCAGGCATGTTTCGACGACGGAGACAGAATCTGTTTGAAATGTGATAAAGAAAATGGCTGGTGAATGTCATACTAATGCAGTGGAGCACCTTTGCATAAATAATAACATAATAACAAGCAAAAGAGACATCGCTAATGAATTAGCAACGGCCATGTCGGAGAATTCTTCAACCAAGAGTGGCAGTCACCAATTCGCTGTGTTCAAGCAGGGAGACGAGAAGCAGAAACTAAACCTTGAGTCGAGTAGTGCTGGGGGATGCAGGCTTCCATTTGCGATGGAGGAGTTGAATGAATCTTTACGGTTGGGGGCCACAGTGCAGCTGTGATACTGGACGATGTTCATTGTCGGTTCCTGGGAAAGCTGCCAAACGAATCGTTGAAGCTGCTGCTTGGAGTGTTTAATAATATAGGGACAAGTGGCGACTTCCCAGATTTGGGGAGGCAGTCTTTTATCATGACTATTCTGAAACTTCGTGATTTAAAGCTCGCTTTACAAAAATAAGTTAATAAAATATCATCTAAAATTTTGTTATTTAAAACTCCCGACACAAAAATGCGGTAATAAAATATGATTTAAAAATTTATGATTTCAGGCTGTCATTACTAATATGCGTTCATAAAATATTACCTAAATCTTTGTGATTGAAGACTCTCTTTACAATTACGCGTACATAAAATATTATCTAAATCTTTGTGATTTAAGCCTCTCTTTACAAACATGCGTTCATAAAATATGATCTAAATATTTGTGATTTAAGGTTCTCTATACAAATATGCATTAATAAAATATTATCTAAATCTTTGTGATTGAAGACTCTCTTTACAATTACGCGTACATAAAATATTATCTAAATCTTTGTGATTTAAGCCTCTCTTTACAAACATGCGTTCATAAAATATGATCTATATATTTGTGATTTAAGGTTCTCTATACAAATATGCATTTATAAAATATTATCTAAATCTTTGTGATTTAAGGTTCTCTTTACAAACATGCGCTCATAAAATATTATCTAAATCTTTGTTATTTAAGGCTCTCTTTACAAATATGCGTTCATAAAATATAATGTACATCTTTGGGATTTAAGGTTCTCTTTACAAATATGCGATCATAAAATATGATCTAAATCTTTGTGATTTAAGGCTCTCTTTACAAATATGCGTTCATAAAATATAATGTACATCTTTGGGATTTAAGGTTCTCTTTACAAATATGCGATCATAAAATATGATCTAAATCTTTGTGATTTAAGGCTCTTTCTTTACAAATATGCGTTCATAAAATATAATGTACATCTCTGGGATTTAAGGTTCTCTTTACAAATATGAGATCATAAAATATGATCTAAATCTTTGTGATTTAAGGCTCTCTTTACAAATATGCGTTCATAAAATATAATGTACATCTTTGGGATTTAAGGTTCCCTTTACAAATATGCGATCATAAAATATGATCTAAATCTTTGTGATTTAAGGCTCTCTTTACAAATATGCGTTCATAAAATATGAGCTAAATCTTTGTGATTTAAGGCTCTCTTTACAAATATGCGTTCATAAAATATAATGTACATCTTTGGGATTTAAGGTTCTCTTTACAAATATGCGATCATAAAATATGATCTAAATCTTTGTGATTTAAGGCTCTCTTTACAAATATGCGTTCATAAAATATAATGTACATCTTTGGGATTTAAGGTTCCCTTTACAAATATGCGATCATAAAATATGATCTAAATCTTTGTGATTTAAGGCTCTCTTTACAAATATGCGTTCATAAAATATGAGCTAAATCTTTGTGATTTAAGGCTCTCTTTACAAATATGCGTTCATAAAATATAATGTACATCTTTGGGATTTAAGGTTCTCTTTACAAATATGCGATCATAAAATATGATCTAAATCTTTGTAATTTAAGGCTCTCTTTACAAATATGCGTTCATAAAATATAATGTACATCTTTGGGATTTAAGGCTCTGTTTACAAAAATGTGTCAATAAAATATGATCTAAATCTTTATTATTTAAGTCTCTCTTTACAAAAGGTGCATTAATAAATATGATCTAAAACTTTTTTACAAACCGATTTCTTACAAAGAAACTCTTTTCGGCATTTAATAAGCCATTAATATCTATATGCTGTAAAACAATCCAAATCAATCCAAGAATCAATTCGTTATTTGTCCTGCTTATCTCATAATCTACAATTTCATCTAAACTTTTCTTACATTCAATTCAATAACTTCATTTTGTAACACCATTCCTTGGGCACTTAGACGTAGTGTAATGGCTATCAAGTTTGTCCCGCTAGAGCCTATTACAATTGTGTAATGAGTTTGATCTTTACTGAACTCACATGCCGAATCCTGTGCCGCATCTGAGCGGTGATTAGGAAATAAACAGCAACACATTGTCTTGAGTGTCTCTATGGCTTTGTATTGGGTGAACTTTACTATAAATTCTAATTTAGGAGTTGAAAGAAAATGCAATTTAGATATGTAGATTTGGTTGAAAACAATTTGCTTTTAAAATGATCGTGCGTCCAGATTTCACCACTGAGATCTGAATCTCTGATTGTCCAACAACTTTTCACCTAAGCATTGTTGTCCGTTTCTAGCTGGTTTTTGCCAGCAGTTAAGAAAGCGAAAGTCAGAGAAGAAGAAAAAAACTTTCTTTTTCATCTTTCTTTGCTTTGATATTGGCCAACAAATGTTTTTTATACCAAAAGAAGAACACGTTTTTAGTTTTATCAACATTCATCACTACTTTGTTCATTCTAAATATAAAGGACGATGAAGGCTTTTCATGTAGATCAATATTCCTAAATTAATTAACGATGACTTTGCTAAATAAGGAACTTATAGGAATCCTAAACAAAATGCAGTCATGGCGATAATTTTTGTCATTCAATTTGTCTCGCCATCCTGTATTTTCTTAACAAAATCATGAGTTTTTTTTATTATTAAAACATGAATTTCTTGGCAAACTTTTCCAAATTTGAAAATAGCAATGAGAACTTTCCGCCTCTTTAACTTGAGGCAATGACAGATTTGATTAATTCTAAAGAGATCTTGAATGAACGGAAACTTTAAAAAGAAATAAATTTATCCGGGCACAGAAAAGCCGAAAAACTGAGACTCGAATTTGAAGAGATTTTGAAGAATTTTCTTCGTGCCGGAATCAACCGTGACGAAAATTGCTTTCTTTTTTTCAAAATGATTTTTTATCGTTATTCATTTTTTCTTTTCTTTCTTTCTTTTTTTTTTTTTTCATATCATTCATTTTTATATCTAAAAATTGAAGCCGTTTTAAAATTCTACTGTCGTTAAGCAATGATTATGGATCGGAAATAAACAATTTTCTTCGGACAAGACTTGAACTTGCACTCTTTACAACGGTGAAGGATGGCTTGGAAACCAGAGCATGATGCTGACTAATGTCAAGACAGGGAAAGAGGCAATGGAATGTGAATGTGGTATGAATTGCTTTTAATGTGATAATATGTTCTTCTGACCTATTATGCAACTGAGTCGAAACTGCTTTCCAGTGATCGATGGCTGTATCAATCCGTTGTCGACCAAATGTTTCCAGAGTAATTATGGAATTCAGATAGTTTTGAGATATTTTGTATTTTCTCAGTGTTGGAATCTAGTTGATCAAGTCACAGTAACTTGTAGCTGTCGATGTGTTCTTATGGTGACAAAATAATAGACAACGAAAACAAAAAAAATTATTCAGAATGGAATATTCTGTCATCCGTTCATATTGTATATCATTGTTTTTAATTCCATAATAATAAAAAAAAATGACATTCCTTGCTACCCATTTAAGTTTTGATTTTGAGTTGCATATCTGTTTCCTTTTTTCCGAAAAGGATATTTGATATGTCCCGGAAAGGGATACATATAAATACGAGGTAGTTAAGTGGTTTAGGCAAATGTTAACCGTAATCGTCGTATGCAGTATCCTGAGACGTAGGCGTAGTCAATGGTGGTAGACTAATAGACCTCTGGTGGAAGATCTCTCTCTCTCTCTCTCAACACACACACACACACACACTGGACTTCCTTGCCTTCATCTGTATTTATGGCTAATACCAGCCAATCACATTCCAGTGAGGGGAAACCAATGTGTATACATATTAATTACCTATTCATTGCATCAATATTATACTCTTTAAAATTTCTTGTTGCAAAAAGTCAGGAAAGAATAGAGAAAACTGAGTTAGTTGAGTTTTTACCATCTGGATGGGTAAATAAAAACGTGAAATGTTAATTATAATTTATATCAGGTAACTCCCAACTGGAGCAGTGAATATTGACTCGGTTCAAGAAATCGGAGAGCCGAGTTCGAGTTCCAGTCAAATTAGTTGCATTCACTTGCGAGAAAATGCCCTTAGGAAAGGCATTAATCCGTCTCTTCTCCCTCCAGCTATGAGTTAAATAACAAGACAGATTGGGTTCTATAGCCTTGGTTGACAACCAGTCTACCACAGAAAGTAATTGAAACGTACTTCATGAAAATCTTCTGCCCAGTCAGTAATGTCTCTGTTGTAACCTGATCGCCCAAGCGTGTATCACGTATGGCACTTAACTGACTGACCTCCCCACCACCAAAACACAATAGCTGAAGTTATTATGCAAACCACATAAACGTGAACAACTCAAATTTGCTTTGAACAATTTTTTTCAATTTCAAAGAATTTATTTAGAAGTCAAAGGAAAACCTGAGTTAAATTTTTAGGTATTTTCTGGTTGTCTGCAGTCTGAATTTATGCAACTTAAACTAACACTTGTTTAAGGCCACTGAAATCTAATAAAAACTATCATCTATTTTCCAAACATTTTTCTTTTTTGAAAGACAACAACTAGTTTTGGCTGGGATCCGTCTCCGACCAGATCTTCATGGGTCTGATCCGGCTGTTGAAAAAGATCAAGGGCGATTGGCAGGATTTAGACGATTACAGACCTCTAATTCTGCTAAACATTAAGTTAAAGGTTTTGGCCAAGATCCTCTCGGAGCGTTTGCAGCCAATTGCCGAGATTCTGTTGGGACCAGAGCAGACAAGTGTTTAGCCCTTAGATCACGAAATCTTAACACGTGTAGACGTCATTCACATTTAAGCACCTAGTTTCATACTGATTTTTTCCACTATTATTTTTACACGATATTTTGTTTTATACTTGCTAAGAATAAACGATTTTTCTTGTGACAAAATTCTTTAATGAGAAATTATAATTTCTATTAATGGTACTTTTGTTACTTTCTAGCACTCAGATGGTTTTTTAAATTCTAGCCATTAATTAAATATATACTTATTTGTATAAAATTATACAAAATGTGGCACATGACCGAAAAAAGGGGGTAAAGGGTGGTCGTCTTTAACTATCCTATACCTAGCTAAACACTTTCACGACCATATTACTCATTAACAATTTGCACATTCAGCACATTCACCACAAGAATCTTCCCAATCTTTTATGCACCACAATACCACATACCACAATACCACATACCACATATTTACAAGGGGCACCTAAAAAAGGGAAAACAAACCCAATGACGTAAAAATTGCTAATATATATAATAATTACAAAATATATCTAAAAGATTTAATGATAATGAAATGAAAAGGGGGGGGGATGAAATACCCAAAACGAACTAAAATATAACAAAGTATTCAAACTAAAATAAACATATTATATTAATAGTCATTAGTTAAATAGCATCGATAACATACTTTGTTATTTGCTAACTACAGATAAAATTTCCTGAGACTTTACAACGGATAAGTTGTTTCTTATCTCACAAAAGCAAAGTACGTTTCTCTTCATTCAACTGATTAAAAATGATCGAATCATTAAAAAATATTCTAGTCTATCAACTCATAAAAATAACCCAATATTTTATTTTTTGGCTAGCAGAGGGCAATGCACCAAACTCAATTACTGATTAACTTTTGAATGTATAAAGAAGCTACAAATGCATAAATATGTACAACTCCTTGCCTACTTTTTTTTAATAATTTCAGTATTTATTTTTAGAGATCCACTGGATCCATCAGGGAATTTCGATTTTTGATTTTACGTTACAAATAAGAAAACATTTAATGAGAACGATTTTCAAGATCAAAACTCATCTGTGAGTGTGAACTGCCAATAGCAAATCACTTATGATAAACAAAAAGAAATTCTTGAAAGGATTTGTCTGAAATATTCCTATCATTATGACTTTTTACCGTTACAATATATTGACTTGGTGATATAAACATGTTCAAGTCCTGGTTCACATGTGGCAATAAACTGCATGCATCAGACGCGGAAGTTTGATTTCTTTCTTCTTCTTTCTCAGATGGTTCTACTAGCGAGATACTTTGAGTAATATATTTATTATTTGTGTTGCGAAATGCCATGATTACTCTTGAGGTTGATAGTGTAGTGGTTTCTCGTTGCCTTCTTTACCGTGGTTTTATTAAGAAACCAATTCTAGTCAGCTTTTCTTTAAATCATCAAGATCCATGATTGCCTACGTCCTAAAAGAACACAGCATAAGAGGTAAAAATTTATTTTTAAAATTTGGAAATATTGTTGGTTTTGAAAGTATTTAAATTTAGCAGACGCTTATAAATATTAATCAGGTTAAGTAAAATGTCGTAGTAAATTATCGTATAAGCTAAGTGACGTCATGTAATGCCTCATAAACAAAAGTTAGTTGAAAAAATTCAACAAAATCATCTATTCGCGTTGACTAAGCTAGCTTTGAAATTCTTAATTCTTTCTTACATTAAATACTAATAATAATTCTACTACATATATTGGTTATACTACAACCACACTCTCCCGTAGACGTACCTGCCATCTTTCTGATCATAATTGAATTAAACAAGATTTCTCAGAAAAACATGGCCATATAGGTGATATAAGATAGATTTTAGTCGATAACACAATAATACTCACGCATACACTCAGTAAAAAGAACCTTCAGATATTGGAGGCCATTTACATTAAATCAAATCAACCCACATTTAATAAAATCTTATTTCAATATGGTCACAACACATTACATTGCATTTAGACATATGGTTCTGCTAATATTTCGGTTCTCACGCGATGTAACGTCACAGAACCACATTACAAATTTACTACCTGCGTCTGCTAGTCAATGACTGTTATCGTTGCATAGCAATGTTTTATGTCAACACAAGATAATATCATCTTTGATGATGGATGTCTTTATGTTAACGTCCGTGTAACCTCTCTGAATATGGCTCATGTGAGCCGAAAGCTTAGAACCAGCACAATAAAAATATATCCAAATGTTGGAGAATTTTTGTCTTTATTTTCGCCTGAAATTAAGGCCAAAATGCGATGTTTAGAACGGCTCATGATTAAGTATAATTGACATTCATTGTCTGTTATATTTAACAATATATATGTTTAGAAAATTATCTGCTGCCGCCATACACTATATATATATATATATATATATATATGGAGAGAGAGAGTGAAAAAAAAGTGTGAGAAAGAGATGGGGGAGAAAAAGTGTGATAATGACGCCACGTCCGTAAACAGAGATACTAATCCAAAAAGATGCATTCGATATAAAATATTAAAGAGATCGATCTGTGTAGAGAGCTCAATGGATATTATCCAGAGCAATACGATACAGATAAAGGAACACGCAACACTTTAAATGATATTTGACTATATTTCTGAGATTAGGTACTATTTACACTATTTACATTTTTCGGACTATTTGGAGATTAAAATATAAAGGATAACCAGGCCGCCTTGAAAGTCTAAAAGAACATCGGAAGGCCGTAACACGAGGAGAGATAAGAAAATCAGGCATTGCTGACCACATATGGAGGGAGAAAGGAAAACGCCGCTCCATATGGAATGAAGTTAAAATAATAGATGAAGAACGCCACTGGAAACTACGTAAACTTAAGGAATCAACACATATGATAGGCTACAAAAAATCTCCCAAGCCAAATAAGGACAGAGATTAATACTATATGATAACCAGTAATACAGAGTGCCAGAAATCATTAATCTCAAAAAATTGCAAAAGATGCTAGAGAAAAAACTATTAACATCAAAAAATTACAATATGAATTCTGGTAAAAATTACTAGATAAAACAATTAACATAAAAAAATACCAGTGAAAACCATTAATATCAAAAATTGCAATATGAACACTGGTAAAAAGGTTACTTAACATTACGTTTGTAAGACACATGGCCCAGTGAATATAGATGTTGGTTCCAGTGACTTGATCCAAAGAGTTGTGAGTTGAAGAGCGCTAAAGGGAAATAACACATGACTATCAAAAGAGGCTTCGCGCAAGAAATGAGAATGATATACCCCAGTGATCGTAATAAAGGTTTCGGTTTGAAATTCCTAACACCCGAAGAAGTGGGAAGTGTAAAATGACTGAAAAATCGTACAAATGCCAGCAAAGATGAGGACAGTAGTCGGAAGAATGTACTTCAAATAACGAGTTGTCTTATATATATATATATATATATATATATATATATATATATATATATATAAAGTTATGAATTTATATATATATATGTACATTACGACCTGGAAATTTCTATGTTTCGAGATAGATTCTCTTCATCAGGCAATGTTTAATGATGTTGGTTGTACAGATGATCTAAATAACAAAACCTTTGGTTTGCTGTGGGAAGATATGTACAATTAATTCATAAATATTTAATTATATCAAGATCTATAGTATTTATTATATTGAGCACTGTTCATAATAAAATAGATGCCGGGGAACTCAAAATAGTAAAACCTTGAGTTCTCTTCTCTTGGAATTATATACATATATATATCCCTATGAAGAAGAACGAAGAATAAAATTAAAACGTTCAAAACATTAATTAAAACCAGTGCTCAATATAAATAGAGCAATGAATATTTATTATTACGTTAGAACATGTGAAAAACAAGTTACATGATAATAATCATTATAATATATATATAGTCACCCGCAGACAAATCTGTTTCGCTTTCTCACAGTTCATCAGTACGGTTAGACAGCCGATTGCTTTTCGTCCAGAATTGAAACCCGACCGAATTGGCGTCAGTCGGCGATTCTACCTCTGACTACGGGCGCTCGGTAGAAGAAGGCAGACTTTTTAGCGTGTATATTATACACGCCCAATAGCTGAGAGTGTTCTAATTCATTGCTGAATGAACGATGCGTAGATGCCATTGTAGCTAAGTCTACCATTCTTCCAGAGTGATCAATCAGGGTATATATATATATATATATATATATACAAACAGGGTATATATATATATATATATATATATATACAATCGGGGTATGTATATATATATATATATATATATATATCAGTTTATATATATATATATATATATATATATATATATATATAGGCAGCAATCTCTGTTTTATGAAGGTTTCATTAAAAATGACAGACACTGTATCATTGCTAATAATTTTTATGTAATTCTGTAAATTTTCGCGTGATCTTATTTTTGTTTCTTTTTAGGACATGAATGATATAAAAATTGTCTAAATGTATTGTTTATCCGACCGCTTTAGGCCATACCTTCGGCCATTATCGAGAATGGATGTTATTTTACATTTAAAAGAATGTATGTTGTGTTATGTATGTTTGTAGAGTAGGTGTTCTTAGTTGATATTTTTAGTGTTCGGTTTTTCATTTTTATTAATAATGCCTCCATTAATTTTATCTTTTTTTTTCACATTAATGATGCTTCGATATAACTTAGTCATAATACCTTGCCTGTCATTTTTATTTATATTTGATTAATAACACAATCTCATTGCTATTTATCTAATTTTCATTGAAAACCCAACCGGCAATACGATATTGTTTACCTAGCCGTAGATACATTCGTATTATTGCCCACATGACTCTCTTGTTTGCTTGTCTAACATTAATTGTGACGTGTCAGAATCAAAATTTTTGAAGCCCTAGCTTTTTCTAAGTTATTTTATTGGGTGTCAAAAATATTTCAATTTCTTTTGAGAATGGATATTTACTTCGTCTTCTCACTAAAACGTGGATGTGAGACAAGGTCGAGGTTTTACGCGGGGAACCCAAACGAGTGCGCATGGGCATAGGCCAAAAATTTCCCAGCCCTTGCACTCGTCGGTCGCACTGGCCTCGGGGGCGACCACCAATCCACCGCTTTGGTGCAATGGAGTGGTACCGCCTCGAGATACTGTTCCCCGAGACCAGGCACTTCTCAGTATAATTTTTCTCAGATGCATGTCTGTCCTCTGCCCGAGGACAGAGACGCAGCTGAGAGATGATGATAACCATCTGCCACAGTTGATAAAAATAGCTTTTGAGAATGTACAATTTCGGGGGTGTATATGTTTATTTATGCGTGTGCGTGTGAGTTTTGTGTTTATGTGTATTTATATTGGTATAGTTGTGTGAGTGTATTTTTTGGGGTAGATGTTCAATCATGCCTAGCATCAGTTCCCATTATCTTGAAGATAAGCAACGTTGAGCCTGAGAATACAAGTGGTTCTAAGCATGAATGTGCGGCTGGTGTAATCAATAATGGCTCGTAATTGCTAATCGGAGAACCGAGTTTCAACTCCGGTTGGTTTCGTTATATTCACTTACGCGCAAATACCCCTCGGAAAAGTATGAATCCACCATTTCTCCCCAAGCTATGGGTTAATCAGTAAGATGTGTCACTTAATCATTATCTCAAAAAAATTCTAAAAATATTAAATCTTTTTTGTAAATTACCCATAAAATAAAAACAAAAATTTATAATTACTAAAATTCATAACAAATTCTCCCAGAGATATGACCTTATATTGCAATATAATGTTCATTAGGATTGTTCTAAATGTGGGCGACTCAGGTGCGCTTTTTCTAAGTGTGGCGTCTACGTTGCGCTCACTCCGATAGACAAGCCAAAAACCGATTTATTTAATTTCTTTTTAAATTGTAAAAAATTCCTTGTAATTACCTCAAATACCATCCGAACTTACGAAATGTGAAAAACTCCCTAATTTTGGAGAAATTTTCATTCTGAGGCTTGGAGTTGTTGCGAGGTAAGCTGAATAAAAATCGATTTAAGATTTATAATTTCAAAAAGTGCCAAAATTTATATAAAAATTTAACAATTTTTACTTAAAATCTATAATTTCTTGGGTGAATTAATATTTACGATAAGTAACTTTATATTATTTGGAGTGAATTATCAGAAAATCTGGCTTTAAGTGAACTGCAAAGGGGTGATAAGCCGTAAACTAACGAGTCAATCAATAAACAATCAATCAGTCATCAGTAAGAATCTTAAAATCGTGTCCGTGTTTTTTTTATTAAGAAATATCTAAAAAGAAACCTTCTATCGAGCTGGTCTTGTTGCAGGTCATTTACTTGGGCAGGAAATTTGATCCACAACGGGAGCTCAGGTTTTTAGCTCTATACCTAACTGGAGAAAGTTGATTCATTAGCTGCAATTGATATGCAGTGCAACAAAGCCAAGACACGCATTCCAACTCAGTCGCTCGCATTCGGACCAACGAAGAATGAGAATAAATCTACCATTTTTGTTTGGTTTATATAATTTAGCAGTTTAAAATATTTGGTAAAAGTAAATTTACCTCACCCTCCCAAAATAAGCATTCTAATACCCACGGGATGCTAACAATTTGCTCATGAATGTAAACAGATAAGGACATACATATATGTTTGAGAGAAAACTCTTTATCTACATATGTGTACAGAAATTGTATTTGGCAAGAGTGTGTTTATTACGGGAAACCGATACATATTAACAGTTATGGAAAAGAGAAGTATGGATAATTTTATTTAGAGGCATGTCAACATCTCTATGGGTTATTTCAAGCCCAAATCTAAATATTTTGGACAGAATTTTATGGCTTCAACTAAACATATTTGGAATGCAACTACAGATAAAATGTATTCTCGGTCATTTTGTTATGAAATATATTGTTGGTCATTTTACTATAAAAATATATTGTTGGTCATTTTACTATAAAAATATATTGTTGGTCATTTTACTATAAAAATATATTGATGGTCATTTTACTATAAAAATATATTGTTGGTCATTTTACTATAAAAATATATTGATGGTCATTTTGCTATAAAATATATATTGCTAATCATTTTGCCCTATAGACAAATGCATAAATAAAGAGCAGATAATTCAGTTTTGTCACAACAAAATGTATCTTGATGAAGGAGAACAAATTTTGAATCTAATCAAAACTGTGAAATCGAAACTGGAAACCGTTCAAAATACGTAAGCACTGCATAAACTAATAAACAGTTAAAAAAGATGATTCACATGTGGTGATGAAAGAGAATTATTGGGCAAGTTTGTGTCCGAACGAGTCCTGATATATGTAACTGAAATAATTCGTCTGCTTCTGAGTGCTGTGTCCTTTCAGGACGCTGGTGATCATGGACCTCAACATCTTCCTGTCCTTGTAGCTTCTAACAAATTTTGTCTTATTATTTCTCCCTGACCCTGCTCTACCATCCATTTGCTTAAGACCATCAAGTATTTCAAGCGTTGTTTTTCCCTGTCTTCCTTTCCCTTTATCCGCCTTGTGAGTATCAGATTTTCCAAGCTCCCCTTCCTCATTATTTGTCCTAGAAACTTAGCTGTCTCTTCCTGAAGTTAAATATAAGTTTTGTTTTTATTCTCTCTAAAACCTCGTTGTTGTTCACATTTTTTATTCATGGTATCCTCAGCATCCTTCTGTAGAAGCACATTTCTGTTGCTTCGAGTATGTTTATAGACAGACACAGTTGAATTTTGATCTAAAATGTTCACTGTATAATGTTCAGATTATATGGGAACATCTGAATATTATACAGTGAACATTTCAGATACGTACGGAACAGCGACACATGATGTAAATACGTCGTAAAGTGATTTGTAAAACAATACATATGCCATATTTATTAAAATGACGTCATTTCCTTTCTCCTTCTATGTATCCTGTCCTTTCAAGACGTAGGTGATCATGGCTTTCCACGACTCCCTATCCCTGGTGGCTCTTAGCACGCCTTCTCCTGTTACACCGTGCAACCCTCGTTTCATCATCCAACTGATTAGGTCCTTCAAATATGTTATCCGATGCTTTCCCCTATCTCTTTTTCCGTCTATCTGGCCTGTTAGTATCAGGTTCTCTAAGCCGTCTTTCCTCATTGCATGTCCCAGGAACTTTAGCTTTCTCTTCCTGATGCTCAGTATTAATTTCCTTTTTGTTTCCATCATTTCCAAAACCTCATCATTACTCACATGCTCGATATTCGCAGCATCCTTCTGTAGAACCACATTTCAGTTGCTTCAAGTTTTTCCTTTGTATTCCTTTATTTCAAAACTTTAAGTTTTTTTTGTTAATACTGTAGTACGATAAAATATAACGAGTGGCATACTCTAAGTCAATCTATCTTCGGAGTTGAAGTCATTAGGTATTGGAGCAGTAACACAGCTTCATAAAAAAATTCACTTGCAACTGATACCCCAACAGAATCTCTTTAGTGTGATTGAAGTCCTGCTTTGACCTTCTCTTGCCACATGGGATATGCAAAAGTAAAAAGAAATGCTATAACAAAATTGTTTCACATATATATTTCAAACACTCAAAAGTAGTATCCATGTAAACGTCGATCTCTAGGAACAACTGATTGTCTGATCTGATTGAGTTTATACAAAAAATTTAGATTCAGGAATGCATTCCAAATACTAAATAGTTGTATCAATCTAATCCTTGAAAAGTTGACGTTTTTAATTTGAATTTACCTCAAGCAAGGCATTAAAGCCACGAAGACTTTGGTGTAGAAGAATTAGACAATAGAAAACTTTATAAAGAAACGAGAACAATAGAAGTGTTTTTTTTTTCTTTTTCAGTTTTGTAGTTTTTTTTATCACACCTAATCAATATTGAAATATAAAAAATAAAATATTTTTTAAAAAAAAGTTGTGTTAAAATGATTTATAAACAGAGTTTTCAGTATGGGTTCTGAAGATTTCTACAAGTAGAGAAATAGAAATAAAGATGGCAGAATATAAATAGAGCGTAGGATTAGAAAGAGAAGGCGAGAGAGAGAGATACGAAAAGAGATAGATAGAAGAAGAAAAATAGAGAAAAGACTAAGAAAAGCAACAGAGAGAGAAAAAAGAAGGAAAAGAGAGAGAAAGTGGAAGGAGAAAAGAAAGCAAGAAAGTTAAGAGAGAGGGAGGAAAATAGAAAATGGGGAATAGAAAGAGAGTGGGAAAATAGAAAAACAGATAATAGAAATACGCGAGAGAAGAGAAAGAGAGGTGGAAGAATAAAAAAGAAAAAGAAGAGATAGAACGAGTTGGAAGAACAGAAATAGGGGATGGGTAGAAAGAGAGGGGTAAGGGGACAAACAAAGATAATGGAGAGAGAAAGTGGGGTGGGAGAACAGAAAGAAAGGGAATAAGGAGAAAGAGAGAGGTGGGAGAACAGAAAAGGGAGTGAGGAAAAATGAGAGATGTGAGAGCACAGAAAGAAAGGAAGTGAGGAGAAAAAGAAACAGAAAAATTTTAGTGAGGAGAACAGGGGAGAGGTGGAAGAACAAAAAGAAAGAGAATGAGGAGAAAAAGAGAGATGTGAGTGCACAGAACAAAAGGAAGTGAGGGGAAAAGGTGTGAGAAGAAAGAGATGAGAGAACAGAAAGAAAGGAAGTGAGAAGGAAAAGAGAGAGATAGAGGGGGTGGGAGAACAGAAAGGAGTGAGGAAAAAGAGAGAGACAGGCAGGAACAGAGAACGAAAGGTGGGAAAGAGAAAGAGCGGGTCAGGAAAAAGGAAGAGTGAGAAAGAAAAAGGTAATGGGTAAAGAGAAAAAGATGTGTGTACAAAGTGAAAAAGTAAATAAATAAATTGCGATCATTTGATACTTGACAGGAAATTAAAAATAAAAATATGTGAATATGCACACGCTTACACCCCTATACACATATTCAAAACTAAATTCTGACTTATCCAGAAGGCCTACGTCAAATCTTCTTCGAGTAAAATAAAAGAAATATTATTATTATTATTATTATTATTAGTGATTTGGTGAGCATGACTCACCACAATCTTCTCTACTTTGTGGCACTAACAATGCCTGTCTCTTTTCCAAACCCCGCCTTCCATTCTCACAAGCAAGTCAGGTAGGTGGTTTGCTGTGAGTACCAAATTCTCCAAACCTTCCTTCCTCATTATATTTCTTAGAGATTTAAACTGCCTCTTTCTGATTCTGAGTATGAGTTCTTGTTTCCTTTGTTATTAAGTGTTCCTCGTTTCTTACTCACTCATTTTCATTATATTCTCAGCATCCTTCTGTAGAAACACATTTTTGTTGCCTCTGGTTTTTTTATTCATCTGTGAGATTGTCCGTCAATCATTTCCATACAAAGGAATTGATATTTTATAAAATTTCAGCAGTTTTCTTTGTTTCGAATTTTATTTTCCTGTTTCAACACTTAAAGCACTTTTTAAATAAAGCGTTCAAATATCGAAATGAATCGTAAATTAACCTTAAGAACAAAAATGTATTTTTTGTGACTAAATAAAATATCATCCACTTAATTCTTTAAAAACTTTTTTCCTTTATTCTTCTGTTAATTCCTTTATTTCAATCTTACTTCATACTTTATAACTTGTCATGCCAAACGCTACAATTTGCATCGATATTTTTTACGAATGTGAAATCCATTTGAGAATCAGTCTCATGAGTCATATAACAAAAATTATCATCCGAAATCTGATACACTGTAATGTGCAGCAGAATCAAACCAGAAATAAGACAGGAATATTGTGGCTTCGTCAAAGACATTGAAACAAGAAATTCGATATTCATGTTCAGAATTTTATCAAAAAGGCCAATACAAATACAAAACGGGTATCTGTGTTTTATAGATTACGCCAAGGCATTCGATAAAGTATGCCACAAAGATCTGTTGAAACTTCTCAGGAACCTCGACATATTTGGAAATGATATTAGAATAATTAAGAACCTATATTGGCAGCAAACTTCCTGCACAGTGATAGAAAATGTTCAGCCGATATACTAAAATAGATGGGTGGAAGTAAGACAAGGATGTGTCTTCTCACCAGACTTATTCAACATGCACAGTGAGATGATTCTGAGTGAACTAGAAGCTGTGCATGGATTCATTATTGGCGGCCACAATCTTAGCAATATAAGGAATGCAGATGATACAGTGTTGATAGCAGACACGGAAAGAAAACTACGAAAAACTCCTACAGAAGGTACTGAAGAGAAGCGAAAAGAAAGGATTAAAAAATAACTGCAAGAAGTGGGAATGACTGATAATTGTTACAAAAAGATGACCTTCAAAATGCGAATTGCAAATCGGATATACGCAAATCAAACAAGTGCGTAAATTCAAATATCTGGAAGGTGTTTTAACAGGAGACAGAAATGTGACACTGAAATCCGAAGCATATTGGGATAGCTAAAGATCCATTCCAAAAGCTAAGCAGAGTACTAAGAAATAAAAAATCTTCGCTAGAAACAAGGAAAAATACTAAATTGTTACATGAGACTTCTTCACCTGTATATCCTGGTCAATCTCGTCAAAGATGAGGAAGAAACTTGAAGCAGTAGAAATGTAGTTTTACAGAATGATGCTGAGTATACCATAGTTCGAATGTGAAAAACGACGAAGTTTTAGAGAAAATGGAAACAAAAAGGAAACTTAGTCCTAACATCAGGAAAAGACAGTTCAGATTTCTAGAGGACATATTAGAAAAGACGGCTTGGAAAAATCGATACTCACAGGACAGATTCAAAGCAAGAGGGGCAGAAGAAAACAACTTAGTGAGCTTGAGTAAATGGATAGCGGAACAAGGTTTAAGCGAAATAACAGAAAGACTAAATTTATTAAGAGCCACAAGGGACAGTAAATTGTGGAGAGCCATGATCGTCTACGTCGTCAGGGGACATGTCACATAAAAAGAGTTTCTTCTAAGGTCAAAGCCAACATAGATGCTTTTATTCCAGCTCATAAATACCAGGTGAAACCTTATTTTCTCCATGATTCACACCAGCATGCTCTGCTGCTATAACCTACAGAAATCACTATTTCCAGCTATACCAACATGACACTTCCGATCACAACAGACACTTATTCTGAATTGTTCATATTTAAAGTAAACATCTCATTGAAAGAGCTGAATCTTTGCATGCTGAGATAATAAGGCAACTTACAGCATTTGACAAAGTTGTCTCTTGCAATTACTGGCGGTTCTGCAGTAGTGTATTAAATATAAGTATGTCTTCTGTTCATCATATTTTCAATCAATTTGAGGTATTAATATCATCTGTAGTACACTTCTTAAATGCCCTTCAGTTCGTAGTTGATCATGTCTCGCCACAGTTTCTCCACAGAATGTGAATTGCTATTCTTTATTGAGAAAGTAAGTGGAGCGGTTTCACGTTGCCTTCTCCAAGGTTTGGAATTTCGAATTTTTCTTCTATCCAAAGCTAAAGACTTCATTCCATCCAGCTATTTCATCCATAGCTGTAGGAAGAAGAGATGGATTAATACATTTCCCAATAACCTTTGTGTGAAAGTAATCGCAACTGACTAGGCAGGAATTTAAACTCGCCCTGTCAATTCCTAACGTCACGCCCGATCTTGACATCCCCAATACATATTTGATTACATAAGTTGTCTCTTTTGCTGATTATCATACATAGTTAGTCCTTTCTTCCTGCTTTCCTCGGCTACCTTATCTAAAAGGTCCTTCAGTTTTCATTGTAATAAGGTTTCTCCTATACGAAAACACACTGCTTTTCTACTGTTATTACTTGTGTACTCACTAGGCACGCACTCTCGCCGTATGAGAGCTGTCTGTCCTCCTCTAGAGGTTACCGGTTACTTTAATATCTTACCCGTGTAAATTAAGGTCCTATAATCTTTCAAAGATCTCTTAGTGTCTTTCCGTGTCGAAGGCATTTGCTTATCCAAGGTTATAGAAACCAATCTATCCAGTTATTTAACCCATAACTGGAGTGAAGAGATTGATTAATAACCTTTCCCAAGGGTATCTGTGCGTAAGTGAATACAAGGAATTCAACTGAAATTCAAACTCGGCTTCCCGATTTGTCGTTCCGAGTCGATATCCACTTACACCACAACACACATACCGAGAGCCGTTGAAGTTTATGTAAATATTAGGATAATTTATATTAAAAACAAAAAATGTGTCACTAAAGAAAACATATTCTTTCGTATTCTTGTCGGTCATGGAGCCAAAGAAGAGTCTGCAATCTTACTGATGATGACCTGGCATCGCGGCTTCAATTACTTTCCTAACCCTGAAAAGTGCCTTTTCTATAAATAATTTCATGGTCATTGTTCGGATGAGCTCTTCGCTATAATACAAGGGCTTCACGAATCTAAGCTCAGTACCAGATTGTCGGAAAAGTATCATCATTTTAAAGTTGAAATGGTGAAGTGTAAGCGTAAGTTCAATGCTAAAAGTGTATTCTTTCACAATTCTCCCATGTGAAATTCTCTTTCGGCTTCTTGCTTTCCAGTCAATTTTGATCTTCGAAAATTTGATTTTTTTTTCCTGCTTCTTAATTCCTGCACTTTTATTTATCTCTTACCCGAATAAAGTTTTATTTTTCTAATTATCTCTCACACTCAGAAACGGTTTGCGTCTTAGTGGCTATATTGCCTTGCTTGGTGTGAAATGTTTCAAAAATGAGTTAGATGAGTATATAATGATCTGGATTTGTTACTGGATATCAAAAAATACAATGAAGGCCAGAGAACGCATCGACCGAAAAGCAGGGATAAAAGTGATAAATTTGAAGTTGACAATAAATCATAGAATAATATCGATACCGTGTTTAACGGTGTATAAAATAAACAGTTTTTTTTTTATAATCTCACCTTAAATATATGTAGATTGGCTGCGTCCTATACAGCTAACATTAGGCTTGAAATCGGTAAATGTTCAACGGTGGATTTCTAGGCAGGATAAATGTAGGGTGTGCTCTACACGCAGACTGAAAAATAGAGGAGGTCATGTCAAGATTTCAAAAAAACTGTTACATTTCTAAGTTTTACCAAAACGAACCTTCAAAACCCACCATGCCATACAGGGAGAAACGAATCATCTCCCCATTTATATTCGTATTTAATCGCACTTTAAAGACATGTAGACTGGCTGCGTCTTACACGACGAAAATTACGTTTAGAATCGGTAAATATTCGGAAGTGGATATCTAGGCAAAGGTTTTAATTTCGCAACTTAATTCAGAGTAAATTCAGGGTAAATGTGCTTAACACGTATATTGAAAAAATAGAGGAAATTATGTTGAGATTGCAAACAAATATTGCATGCCTTAGTTTCACTAAAACGAACCTTCAAAACCCGCAATGCTATAATGAGTTGAACTTATCATCTCCTATTTTCGCATTTAATCAGTAAGAAGGAAGTTCCATTCAGGAAGCTTCCTCTCAAGAATCGCTGCTACATGAAACATACTCCCAAGTGGATGCTTCTCCGATCACTATAATCTTAACCACTTTATGTCTATGGTTAACCGTTATCTTTCTTACATATCCTCATAAACAGCACTTCTTGCCTCTTCCTCCTCCTCTTACATTCAACTATATCAATCATTACTCCTCTACCTTGAGTGGCTTGTTTGCACCTCGACGTGGTTTTATATCTCGATAGAACCTATTCCAGTTTACCAGTAAGTTCGATCTCACTGGGTAACCCCTGTACTTTCACCCTTATGCTAAATCTAAGCTTCACTTAGAAAATCAATGAGTGGCTCGTGGGCTTTGTATTGAATGGAACGATGAGTGAAAAAATATATATATATTCCAATTCCACAAATTAAATCATTTTTTCTTAAAAAAATTATTTTCTATGAATTTATGAATATAAAATATTATTTTTTTAAAGATATTTATTTATTTATTTAAGTGCTTTAACTAAGCCAGTCAGAAAATAATTAAACTATTTTTGTTTCTTTATTTTAAGAATTCAATCAAGTGAGTGAAAACGGCCTTGCGGCTAAGATATTGAGTGTCGAAAGAATTGTTATTTACTCTTCAGCGTTGATTCCTGCAATGTGATTCACCAGCCTTCGAGTCATTTGTTGGTCAGACCGTTGCATTATTAAACCTGTGACATTGACAATATTTTATAAAATCTCCAACCCAGCAATTAAAGAAAGAAAGAAAAAAAATTAACAAATAGAAACGGAAATAAATAATTTTAAATTCGATATTTCAAATCTCTGTTTCACTTTGCATTTTGTTAGGATCTCTTATGTATGTGCGTGTGTCAGATCGCGCATATGCAGCTTGTTTGTATATACGCGCGCGTTTATGTGTGTATAAAAGTGTCTTCATTTGTGTATGTGTTTGTGCGTATACATTTTTTTTTAATTTCCCGTTAAGAATCCCATCATAGCGATGTTATTAATAATTCTAAGCTTTGCCCAAACGCTTCACTCTCCCCTCCCTCCACTTCTTGCATTGTCTACTCCTACCGCTTCTCTTTCGTTCTGGTTTAAGCTTTGGCTAAAAGCTTCACTCACTCCAACTTTTGCATTGTCTACTCCCGCCTCTTGTTTTCCGTTCTGTTCTAAGCTTCAGCTAAAAGATTCACTCCTTCTTTGCATTCTCTGCTCTCACCTCTTCTCTTTAATTCTGTCAATTTCTCACCACCCTCCTCTCTTGTTTTCTACTCCGATAGATTACATTTTTCACGTCTCCCTCCTGCGCTCTTTCCCTCCCTATTCTTTTCACTTCTTTCCTTTGCACCTTAAGTATGCACTCCCTTTAGTGTGTGCGTTTGAGTATGCGTGCGTGAGTGTGCGTGCGTGAGTGTGCGTGCGTGCATGCGCGCCCAACAGCAGATGGGTTTTCTTTTGGTAAAGGAAAAAATGAAAACATCGAATGTGAACAGGAACCTGATTTGGAAGGCTAGAAGGTGGCCGGAACAGTTCTTTGCTGTTCAAATCGCAGGAAATGACCGAACTGTCGTAATCTTTTCTATTCTGTAAGAAATAGAGGCTTGTAACTAAATCTTCCCATCGACAGTCATCGCGAAGAGTTGTAAGAAAATGATCTGGTATTTGCGACCGGATCTATTTAATATAATGTAAAAATATTATTTCATCCTTATAGAATTTCATAAAAATTAATTTTATCTGGAGCGGCAGGTTTAGGCAAACGATTATTCATATTGTTTTAATTCCGTAGTAAAAACAAAACTGAACAAAAAATAATTGTTGTTTTTTCGGTACAAGAAAGACGCTCTAGTCTGTAACTCCCCGTCAATCTGTAACAGGAAGAAATTATGAGATCATTAATGACTGATGAGGGAACGAGGATTGCATGGTGTAACAGAAGGCGTGCTCAGAGCCACCAGGGATAGGGAAACGAGGAAAGCCATGATCGCCTACGTCCTGAAGGGACAGGACACACAGAAGAAGAAGAATGATTCCGAAGCACTGATATTTTGCTTACGTCGACTCTACTCGGACTCCAACACATAAGTTGAACAGCTGAAGAATTAATGGTTCAAAACAGTGCGTTATGAAAATATGAAATAGTGCGCACTATATATTCTCACACACATGCACATATACATTTATATTAACTAACGTTACCGTTCAACATACATCCAAACTGACAATCGTTTCTGCATGAACACACACATGTACTATCACACACTTTATAGTCCAAAATATGGCTCACACATATTATTAAAATGTTGTCCATTGCTTTAAACCTGTGACATGTGTATTAATACGCACACACATATACTAACGAGCGTTGCCGTCCAACTTACACCAAAACAAACAAGCGTTTCTACATAAACAAGCACATATACTATTAAACACTTTACCGCACAAAATATTCCGAGCATATGCATTTAACAATAATTATCTCTTGTTTTCGTTTACGTGACACATATGCGACCAGTAAGATCTAACCCTAAATCATAAAAAATACAAGAAAATGTGTACTGTCACTTTGTTGTTTGATTTATTTTTCTCTCGATCTCTGAAGAAGCTTTGATAAAAGTGAAACATGTGAGATTGAGATATGTTTCCTATTTGTTCTTTTTTCTTTATTCCATCATTGTCGGATCCCCATTCATATATTCAATATATATGTATGTTTGTATAAATGAATATGAAATATCGAAAAAATATACTGTGAGGAAAAAAATGTATATTTATTAATAGATAGATAGATAGATAGATAGATAGATATGAATAAACATAGATAGATAGATAGATAGATAGATAGATAGATAGATAGATAGATAGATAGATAGATATGACTAGACTGATATTTGCTGCGTCAGCGGTAGCTTGGTAATATTTAAACTTTTAACCGAGCGTCTGCACTCGTGTTCTCCACTTTAAAAATTGACCGTGTGTTAAAACTCACTCCTGTGGGTGAATGGGTAAACATTCCTGATATATATATATATATATATATATATATATATGTGTGTGTGTGTGTGTGTGTGTGTGTGCGTGTGAATGAATAAACAGAAAAGTTAAACTTACCTTATGTAAGATAAGCTTTTCTTTTGTTTCTATACATATTGTCCTTTCACAGATATACTCAATTTGAAATATTTGCAACCCAGAAACACACACACACACACACACACACACACACACACACACACACACACACATATATATATATATATATATATCGCTACTTCGGCATCACCAGCCAAAAATACTGGGAATTTGAATAAGTATTTTTATTATTATAAAAGATAAAAATGCTACAGAAAAATCGATGTAATAAATCCTTAAAATAAGATCTAATGCCCGCAAAAATATCTAAATAAATAAAATATATAAAAAATTAAAAGAAATAAATTAGATTCCAAACGATAATTTATAGACAAAAGAAGACGAAAAGGAAAAAAAGGAGGAAAAAAGAAGAAAAAAAAATTAAAAGAAAAAACCGACCCTCTAAACTTAAAATTAAGATTAAACATACAACTTTATACAAAAAACTGATAAAACGCTAATTCGCATTTACTTCCCAAAAAATACAAATTCAGATTTCTTGAAATAACTTCGCCTAAATACAATTATACTCCAAACTTGAATAAAAGGAAAAAGAAGAAAAAAAGAGGGGGGAAAGAAGGAGAAGAGAAAGAAAAAGTAGCAAGAAAGAGGAGAAGAGGGGTATATGTAATATATATATATATATATATATATATATATATATATATATATATATATATATACCGAAAAAATCTAAATTGGAAAGAAAAAACATCGCACCCCTATCATGTCTATGAAAACCTAGACACAGGATCAAAGTAAATACATGAATTAGGTCCACTAACAGCAGACATCAACCAATTAAATAATAGCCAACCATAAAAATGACCACTCAAGAGAGCCCTCTTAGAAATTCCTAACCAAAAGATATACCCAGCCGATAAAAAGATAAAACATACATTCCAACAGATAATACCATTAATCAACAATTTCACACTTACACACCAAATTCCTCAAAAGTCTAACGATCAAAACGAGACATTCACTTAATTATCAATAACCCCAACCAACCCCCACGACAACAACGAACTAAATATAAACAGAGAATGATTCCAAACCTTTATTTCCCCTGAGGAAGTGTTTAAATCCAAACACTGAAACAAACATATGATTGTAGGGAAGCGGACATATATAGAAGAAATTATGTATATGTTCTAAAACATAATTTATAATAAATATTCACTGCTCTATACATCATATATCAAGCACTGTTTTAAATTAATGTTTTGGACGGAAAAAAATTTTTCTTTTTTCTCTCCTCATTCTATACTCACTCGGATATATATATATATGTATGTTGTTTAATTGTGCTAATGTTTAGCACAAAGCGTTTTGTTTTTTCAGTGGTTTTACTCATAAAATTTATTTTGACAAACAGGTTCTTTTTATCGGAAAGTGCTCGATATCGGGATTGTGAGATAGAGCGTTGATAATTACAAAATGTTTGTTAAAGAGACAAACTGTTTTTACTTGTAATTAAATATGTGTGAATTTAATGCATATAGCGAGTTGTGTATGTTAAGTTCTGAACACGGTAAGCACATTGTTACCATGTTTATGATTGATGTTATTAAATGTAGGATTTCTTTTTCATTAATTATGCCTCCATTAATTTTAATCTTTTTTTGCATGTGGATGATGCTATTTGTATGCATTATCATCAAGTATATCACGGATAGGTCCTGGAATATCTCGATGTGTGTTTAAATGAGATCGAATGGAACTGTTGTGGGAGGGGTGCAACGTCAAACTTCTCGTCAATTTTGTGGTGGTATAGCCAATATAATTTTTTACGGACTTGGATAGTTGAGGAACACAGTTCTTCAAAGAAACGACACTTGTTTAGATTTTGTAGGTGACTTATTATTATTAATAGTGAGGTTGACAGATTTTAATTTTTTATAATAGATAATTAAATTTTCTTGTTTGAATTGGTCGGTGTTGCATAATTTCAAATGATATTGCGACGTAACGATTCGCCATGTCTGTTGTTATTGTGCATTTGAATTTTGTAAAAAATATTAATGTTATTGTTTTTGTCCAGGTGTTGGTAGTTGCCGTTGGTTATGCTACGAAGAAAAATTGATTTGATTACCATATCAAAAAATGTTTGAAAATAAAAGACCAGACCGAGATAGATAAATAGAATAAAATAAAACAAAAATCCAATATAAACTCTACAATTCAATGTATATTATATGTTACAGTATCACTACCAATACAATTCTTAATATAAGACGTGAGTGAAAATTGTTATTTAAATAGAAGTAAAAATGTTGAATGATATGTTATATAATATTTGAGTCATCAGCACATCCAACAAGAATAACTACACTATAAAATGTTATTTCTTACCAAATCCAAATTCTTGTGCCAGCCCCAAAATCTTAATCTAGTAAGAATGGCAAGTCATAGGAGGTGTAAAATTGTTATACAAAACACGACTCAAGCATTGAATGCAAAATGTTAGAAGGAAAACATATTTATTACACAATTACAAAAAAGGTACAAATATAAAGTTTGCACAAAAATCTTCCTATTAAGGAAGGATGAGAATTTCTGTGAAAAAGAATTACCATTGAAAAATAGAAAAAAATTACAGTTTGGAAAAAGATAAGGATTTTGAAAATAACAAAAAGAGAAAACAATTCAATAAGGCAGTAATAAAAAGTGCAATCATCTTTGGGAAACAAACGAAAACACCTACTTTCCCTTGACCCACGTCTCTGGAACATACAGTAATTATAGAAAATTCCTCTCTAAATTCACACAGATCGTGCTTGGGAATTCTTAAAATTATTTTCGTTCTTGGCTGTCCAACCACAGAAGGAATTTTCGCTTAAACTTCAAAATTCTTGAATCTCTCTGCGTCTGGCCGGTAACTGGGGGGGGGCTTCTTTAATGTTCTCTTCTTGATCTCAAATGCCTTCTGCCCTGATGTTGTCCTGACTTATCCCCTTACTGTCAAAAAGTCTCCTCTCCTCGTTCAATGACCTGTCCTCTATTTATTCAGAAAATTATTCTCGCAAAGGTCTCACTATTCGTTATGTTACTAGAGCTTGAGAGCACTTCTCTCATTGGTCTGTAAATACGAAAAAGATTTTTTTCCCATAAACTGAAAATAGATCTTTTACAAATTTGGTGGGTTTCAACTGATAAGCTTAAAAAGATGTACAATTGTAACAATTCTTACACAAATCGTCCGGCCTTCGTACAAATAAAATTTTCTCAGAGAATGTGTATTAAAAATATAACCCGGAAGATTAAACTTTTAAAAAGGGTAACGATTTTAAAAGCTAAAATAAAATGTTTACAACATTTATTACATAAAATCTATTTCATAAACGCATATTTATAAACGAACATTTAACCAGCCACTTCATGTACAGTAGAAAAATATATTTACAATATTTGATAACGAAAATGAATGGTATAATTTGTTAAGTCCTTAGTATTATTAAAAGGTATTTTTATTTAAGTTTTTAAAAGATATTTTAAAATTATATTACCATGTAGTAATTCATGGGTGTTTTTGTTTATTACTTGACAAAAATTTAAAAAAAAACAACATTTACGTATACTCAGCACAATCTTATATTGATAAATGTTTACATATGCCATTAAAATTGTTCTATATTTGTGCGTTGTGGTGCAGTGGATCTCAGCTCGGAACAAGAAATCGGGAAGCTGAGTTCGAATTCCAGTTGAATTCATTGCATTCACTTACGCGCAAATACCTTTGGGAAACGTATTAATCTGTCTCTATCCTCCAGTTATGGGTTAAATAACTGGAGAGATTGGGTTCTATAGCCTTGGCTGGCAACCACTCTACCGCAAAAAGCAATGGTAACTTACTGCGGGAAAATTTTCTGCCCAGTTCTGAACGCCCAAGAGTGTTTAATGTATGGCGCTTAATTGATTGATAGTTGTAAAAAGCATTTAGAAGTCCTTCAAATATATTTTCTAATTGTTATTTTTTGACTCTTTTCCTTCACGGTATCTCTCTTTTCACACCCGGTTTCGCAAATGTCATTTTGCCGTGGCTACTGCAGAGGATATAATTTTACTTACCATCCTTTGCATTAGAGACATCAAATGTAGAAAGACAAAGACCAGAATTATACAAATACACTTGACATGAATAGCGAGATAAATTTTAAAAATGTTTACGTTAATGAAATACCAACTGTTTTATGGCTCATTACAATAATTTTTATTTTTCATTTTTTTCTTTTTTTGTCGGAATATCAGAATTTTGAGCCTTCATTTGTATCTGTGGAATCACATATTGCTTTTTCTTCGGGTGTTGAAGCTGTCATCTGTATTATTAACTTTGTTATTTCTAAAACTGTTCAAAATCGTAATATTTCTATTTAATGGAAAAACACTTATTTCCAAAGAAAGAAAGAAGTCTATATATATGTTTTAAGCTTTTTTCGTATTATTTTGGATCTCTCAGTTTTGCTTCATATATTCTTCAGATGGCCAAATCAAGGATTGTTGGTTCGTAAATCGAGGCGCAAAAGCATTTTCCAATCTCTCTTGATCTCATCAATTCCTTGTCAGATGTTTCAGTCAGTTCGGGCAAATCAATGCATTTTAATCATTTTGAACAACATATACATCGAATCCGAATGTAACATTTTATATATTAGCCATATTCTATCCAGGCAAGATAATCCAAAAATGTTCAAATGCATTTTATTCAATTTTCTTGAAATTAGATAAAAAGACAAAAGTGAAATGATTCCCGAATGTGCAGGGGTATCACAGCCCAGTTTTTATTTCTTTATTTCCTTCTATGACCACATGTGTCCTTGGATATAAATTAAACAATCAAGTGACGATCATTGGAAAAGACGCTCACCAATGCGTCCAAAGTTAAAGACCAAACAAAGAAAATCCGCACGACTTTGGATGTTTATCAAGTTTCTTTTTTTTTTTTAATCATATCACCCCGAGCAAGGCGGTAACGCCACTGATGTGCAGCGGGCTACGTAAGAGTGAAAAGATTGGAAACGAGAAAGCCGAAAATCACATCATAAACAGGAAACAAGGGATGAGCCTCTTCACCTGTTCAATAGACGTGGGTGGAGTGTGAACCGGGCGATAGTTTAGTCTATCTACTCCAATTGAAAAAAAAAAGAGTAAAAGATTGGGAAAGAGTAAAAGATTGGAAAAGAGAAAGCCGAAAATCACATCCTAAACAGGAAACAAGGGGTGAGCCTCTTCACACGTTCAATAGACGTGGGTGGAGTGTGAACCGGGCGATAATTTAGTCTATCTACTCCAATTGATTTATCTTAAATTTTATTATTAGATGAAGCATTATTCAGTTATTTCTGTCATCTTAATTCCAAACAAGTATTAAAGATGGTATTTATTTAGATATTAAAAGGAATATAAAGAATGAAAACTACATGGGTAGATTTGAGGTTCTGCAGCAATTAGGCTTTAATAGTTTAAATTGTAACCCAGCTGTTACACTATCAGACTCACTGAAGGATTATTCATTTTTTTCTCATCTACTTTACAGCCACATAATAAAGCAATATAAAAAAAAACAACTAAATCTAATATGAAAGAAATACTTGTTTAAAATTTATAATTGATAATGCTACATCTAATAATTGAAGATAATATTAGAAAAAAAACTTTTCAAAATTCTAATGAGCTAATGAAAACTTGTCTTCTTTCCAGAAAATGTTTGTGACACTGGAGACAAATAATGTCGTCGTATGAATTTTACAAGCACACTGTAAGATGTTTCCAACTTGGCAATACACCAGCCTTTTATTCTATTTTATTTTATTTTATTTTATTTTTGAAGGCCTAATACACTCATTTATTCCTGCCTATCATTAGAATGGAGAAAGCTAGTCTCCTAGAGAGCAACACACTGCGCCTTCTTTGCCTCACTCTTTCAAATGACTTCAAATGGAATGACTACATTGAATCCATAGTTGCATCTACTGCTAGGAAGGTTAGTTCACTGTGTCGGACCGGGATGTTTTTCTCGTCAGAATCCATTTCGCATATTTACAAATCTACAATTTGTCCGTGCATTGAATACTGTTGCCATATCTGATCGGGTGCTCCTGCTATTCATCTTGAGTTTCTCGACAAAATCTAAAGGAGGATCTACAATATTATCTATCCTGACTTGGCAGCCCGACTTCAGTCTCTTTCTCACAGACGTCATGTAGCTTCCCTTCCCTTTGTCTTTTCTACAAGTATTTTCATGGCAACAGTTGTGACGAACTTTTTTCTTTGGCAGCCCGACCGCACGTGTTTACTCGTGCTACTAGATTTGCATTATGGCCCCATCCTTTTACCGTCAAAATAGTTAAATGTAACAGTCTCTTCTACTCTAATAGTTTCTTTTCTCGCACTTCCCGTTGTAGAACTTACTTGCATTTGTTTGCTTTCCTGATGGCTACAATCTTCAAAAGTTTAAATCTAACGTCAATTGTCATTTTTATCTACGTATCTTTTATATTTCTTCGACATCCCCTGTACTTTTTGTATTCTCTCATTCTAATCTCCGGCGCATCTGTGACATTTTTGTTTTCCTTGGGGTGACATGATTTGCAAAAGACATATAAATAAAGATACACACACACACACACACACACACACACACACACACACACACACACACACACACACACCCAGAGGGTGTTGTAGCAAAATCCGACACTTGAGAAAAAGAAAACAAAATAGCCAATAAAAACAAAAGTTGTATATGCAGAGACTCGAAAGTTTATTTACCAACAGTTAGAGTTACATACTACATTATTTTTCAATGCGACCTCCGGTGGCGGCGACGACCATCTCAAGGCGGGCCCGAAATGAGACACACATTTTGACTACCAGGTCCTTGTCCATAGCGGTGAACGTCTCTACGGTGGCAGTTTTCAGAGAGTCGGTCGTGTTGTGGGCGTGTTTGTTGGTTTTGGCATCGATCACGCCCCAGAAGAAATAGTCAATAGGGTTGCAGTCGGGTGAGGAGGGTGGCTACAAGTCCAGCGACTTGTGGTGATAAACATTGTTAAGCAGCCACACCTGGGTCGTCTTGTCCTTGGGTGCAGTAGCGGAGTCCTGCTGGAAGACGTAGAGGCGTCCAGCGGTGATCTCGTCCATCCAGTACTTCACCACCTCCTCAGCACCACCTGGTACATCTCAGCGGTGACTCTCAGGCACTTTATCTAAATATATAAATAAGTATATAAATACATATGCGATAAAGAATTACACAACATTAAACAAACACTTGTTAACAATGGATTTCCTGAGTCCGACATTGATCAACAAATTAAAATGTATCTCAATAAACTTAATAATACCTCTAACAATATTGATAATATTCATAATAAATATAATAGTAAGTTAAAATAAATATAACACTATTAACTTATACTACTGCAACCAAATGCATAATAATTACAAACATGATGAAACAGTACTCAAATAAATATAAATATTAAACCAATAAATAATAATAATCAAATTAAGCTCATCATATATTATAAAAAATTAAAACAATTGACCTCCTAGTCTCTAATAATCCTATAACCACACAACTAAATTCTCTACAATTTACATGCCCGTTTAGAGATTGCATCTCTGGTACTAATAATAAACCCACTACATATATTGGTTTTACTACAATCACGCTCTCCCGTAGACTTACCTGTCACCTTTCTGATCAGAGTTCAATTAAACAACAGTTCTTAGAAAAACCTAGCCATGAAGGTAATATTAGACAGATTTTCGTCGATAACACAATAATACCCAAGCATACACACAGTAAAAAGAACCTTCACATATTAAGTGTCATCTACATCAAATCAAAGCAACCCACACTTAATAAAATCACATTTCAATCTAGTCACAACACATTACATTGCATTTAGACATATGGTTCTGTATTTCAGTATCTCACGCGGTGGGACGTCATAGAACAGCATTAAAAATTTACAAACTGCGTCTGCTATTCGGTGACTGTTTATGTTAACACAAGATAAAATCATCTCTGATGGTGGATGTCTTTATGTTAACGTCCCTGTAACCTCCCTTTCGTGTAAAATCCTTTGTAAAATAAAGACGGAAGCTGATGATGGTTCGCCTGAAATAGGCCCATACTTCCGATTTACCATGAAATAACGTGTCTGCCTTAATTTTTCTTATATTTGCTCTATATGTATTTATATACATATATATTTAGAGCTCTCTTAGAGAGTTATCCTACCACTGTATGTACAGGATACTCCTTTGGATTCTTCTATACCCACACTGCATGCTGATATATATATATTTATATATATTTATATATGTGTGTGTGTGTGTGTGTGTGTGTGTGTGTGTGTGTGTGTGTGTGTGTGTGTGTTGCTGATACAACGGATGTGAGCGCAATGTCTCTCTTTGGACAAGAGAAATTAGAGAAAGGGTAGAGTTGATGAGGCCTGGAGTTGATAAGTGTTTCGGGTTGGTTAAATGAGCTCTCTGGTGGTGACATTGACAGCTTGTTGGTGACGTTGAGAGTGTGGCAATTCGCTGCGCTTCTAGTGCAGAGTTATGAACGGCGTTCTTAAAAGCAAATATGGTTGAACATGACTCATCATTTTTCATGTTTTTCTTTCTTTGGCAAAAATGTTCTTGATTCGCTTCTTTTATATTGTTTTCGTATTTTTTTAAATATTTTTGAGTGAAAGAAAATGAAAAGACTTTAGAAAGAATCTGACATCCAGTGCCAAACAGAGGAAAACGGATAGGCCCTTGTTCAAAACACTGGAGAGGAGTGTGAACCGGACATCAAACGAACCTATTTACCCCTATTGAGGAGAAGAAAACTAAACAAATAGTATAAAACATTTCAGATTTTAGACATAGACGTTAGAAGAATAGAGTTAAAGCAACCTTTGGAAAGAACTGGAAACCCAATCCTAAACAAGAAACATACAGCGGAACCTGTTGCATGCGACCACTCCGACTGCCATCAAAACTGGTCGCATACGGCAGGTGGTCGCTCACTAAAGACTCGTGACCTATCCTCCCCACGATCGTATATTTTACTCTCCAGAATGTACATATTTTAGTATTTTACCATGTAATCTGCTAATAAATAAATGAGAACATAAGATGGTCTAACTTTGAAAAAATTTATTCAGCATAATTATTTTTTAACATTAAAAACGTATTTACAACGGTTAACAAAAGAAATAAAAATTATTTATTCACACTGGTGCAGGCTTAAAAAATCAGTTATTGCGGTCTGTGTGGTGTTTTGTTTTGTTTTTTGTTTTTTTGTTGTTTTTTTTGTAATGTGACCACTTCGATTCTAATTTATGTTGGCACTTATTTCTTATAAAATATGTACGATGTATACGTTTTCAATCTTTTCTTAGAAGGGAGTAATACTAAAAGAATCTGCTATAATATATAGAAAAATAAACAAATATACAAGAAAAAATGACAACGATCAGGGTAGAGACAGAGAGAGAGAGAGAATAAAACGATTGTGAAAAAAATAAAGATAATGAAAGATTGAAAATTTAAATTTCACATAGATTTGATTTTTCTCCTACGCCCGAATTTATCCAAGTTGATACAGAAACCGACAAATTTCTTGAACTTGTCAAATATAATAAGTACATGTTAATACAAGATAGCCGACATTTGACCACCGACATTTTTTTAATCATATCACCACGAGCAAGGCGGTAACGCCACTGATGTGCAGGGGGCTACATAGGAGTGAAAAGATTGGAAAAGGGAAAACCGGAAACCGCATCCTAAACAGGAAACAAGGGATGAGCCTCTTCACCTGTTCAATACACGTGGGTGGAGTGTGAACCGGGCGATAGTTTAGTCTATCTACTCCAATTGAAAAACAAAAGTGAGAATATTGGAAAAGAGAAAACCGGAAACCGCATCCTAAACAGGAAACAAGGGATGAGCCTCTTAACCTGTTCAAAAGACGTGGGTGGAAACAAATAATCAAAATTTGACACGTCACTACAATAACAAAACAACAAGAAAGTGTTTCTGGCTTAGATTAAAGGAAAATTAAATAGATTCTTCTTCTATGTGCCCTGTTCTTTCAGGACGTAGGCGATCATGGTTCTCCACGTCTCCCTATCCCTTGTGGCTCTTAGTATGTTTGTTCCTGTTACTCCTGTCAACCCCCGTTCCGTCAACCACCTGATCAGGCCCTGCAAATATGTTATCCGCTGACTTCCTCTGTCTCGCTTTCCTTCTATCTGGCCAGTCAGTATCAGGTTCTCCAGGCTCGACTTCCTCATTGCGTGTCCTAGGAACTTCAGTTGTCTCTTCCTGATGCTCAGTATCAATTTCTTTTTTTGTTGCCATTCTTTCCAACACCTCATCGTTGCTTGCATGTTCAGTCCACGATATCCGCAGTACCCTTCTGTAGAACCACATTTCCGCTGCTTCCAGTTTTGTCCTCATTTTCGATGATATTGTCCAGCATTTACTGCCGTATTGAAGAACTGACATCATGTAACAGTCCAGCAAGCTTTTCTTTGTTTCTGGAACGCGTCCTTTGCCATGCCAATTCGCCTTCAGATCTCCGTGTCGCACTTTCCATCTCCTGTTAGAACACTTCCTAGGTATTTAAATTTTTGTACTTGCTTGATTCTGGTATCCCCCACCTGTATTTGGCATTTTGGGTTGTACCTTTTACTAATGACCATGCACTCAGTTTTCTTAAAGTTTATTTGTAGTCCCTTTTTGTCACTCTCCACCGCTACCTTCTGTATGAGGTCTTGTAGTTTCCTTTCCGTGTCCGCAATCAGCACTGTATCGTCTGCATACCTTATGTTGTTCAAGTTGTGGCCTCCAATAACAAATCCTGGCATGTCATCTAGGGTCCTCAAAATATTTTCGCTGTACAGGTTGAACAAATCCGGTGAAAAGACACATCCTTGTCTTACGCCTCTTTCTATCGTTGTAAATCTACTGAGATCGTTACCTGTCCGTATACAGGCCGTTTGCTGCCAGTAGAGATTCTTGATTACTCTTATGTCTTTGTCGAAAATGTCGAGGCTGCCGAGCATCTCCATCAATTCTTTGTGTCGTATCTTGTCGAATGCCTTCGCATAGTCAATGAAACATAGGTACAAGTCTTTCTTCATTTGTATTGCCCTTTCGGAGAGCATCCTAATCATGAATATGGTGTTCCTTGTTCCGGTGTCTTTGACGAACCCGCACTGTTCCTGCCCTATCTCTGGACTGATTCTGCTTCTCGCTATATTCATCAGGATTCTGACAATCAGTTTTGGAATGTGACTCATTAAGCTGATAGTTCTGTGTAGTTCACACTCATTTGCACCAGGTTTCTTCGGCAGTGCTATAAATATCGACTTGCATAGGTTGTCTGGTATTATTCCGCTGCTATAAATTTTGTTTATTATGTCGGTAATCTTTTTATATGCCATATTCTTCTAAGGCTATCAGCAGCTCTATCACTATGCCGTCTGGACCAGCTGCTTTTTCTCTGTTCATTTTGGCCATTGCAGCTTCCACTTCGGATTTTAGTATTTCCGGTCCATCTATCTCCTTGTGTATTCTCGGTTGTTCTCTCTTGTCGCAAAAAAGATCCTCTATATATTCTTCCCATCCCATGAGTATTTCCTCTTTGTCTAATATTATTGTTCCATCCTTGGATGGAACAATAATATTAGACAAATATTTGTTAATATAATCCTGTTGAGGAGCAGGTTTTTTGTCCTGTCAGTTCTCTTATCTCTTTATGTATCTCTGCTTTATTGGTCCTGCTCAGTCTCTCTACTTCTGCGCATTTGTTGTTGAGCCATTCCTCTTTGGCTTGTCTGCATTTGTAAATTAAATTCTCTTAATTTAGAAGTTAGGACTGTACTGCCAAAATGAATTTTTGTTAAAATGGTCACTTGACCAGTGATTTTTATTCTTTCATGCTGGTTGGTAGTCGAGTTACGGAAGAGGTTGCTCACTGGGGGTCAATTAACATTAGCAAATCGCCCGTGCATAGAAAAACGGTCGTTAATAACGGCTGGTCACTGATGACAGGGGTCGCATACACCAGGTTCTACTGTACATTCTAATAATGACCTGTTTTATTAACACCTATCATTTGTAGACTTTGCTTCTTGCGCACTTTTATAAATAAATCAGTCAGCTAAATGCCATACGTGATACACGCTTGGGTGATCATGTCCCGAAAGAAGCATGACTGACTGAGTAGATGATTTTCAAGCAATAGGTTGCATTACTTTCTGCAATAAACTAGTTGCCTACTAAGGCTATAGAACCTACTCTATCCTGCTATTTAACACATAGGTGGAGGGAGAAGGGACGGATTAATACCTTTCCGAAGATAAGTGAATGCAATAAATTTAACTGGAATTCGAACTCGGCTCTCCAATTTCACATTCCGTGTCGGTATCCACTGCACTACAACCATATATATAAATACCTGGTGTTAATGAAATAAGTACCACATTAATGGAAGATAACAGGTGAAAAATAATTTATGCATAATTGCTTGTCACTTCGACTTCCCGGTGAGAGTTTGCAACCTACGATCTTTCAGAGGAGACGGCGTGCCTATCTATTCATTGTCAGAGAAATTTTGAACAGAAGAATTACCAAATCCGTTGCTTGGAAGGATCAGACATATGACTGGCAGGGTAAGATCCACTGATATCTCCCCCTCCCTCGTCCCAAGAAATCTCCAAAACACTTCAGAATTCTATTGACAAGAGGCAGGATTGATAACAATTGAAATGTGACCTGATGTTATTCAGAGTTTTCATGAAATATTGACAAATTTGCATTGACTGTCGTGATTCATCTGTTGATAAATATTTATTTTTATTACAATTTGATTTGTTAATAAAATATTCTCTCTCTCTCTCTCACTCACTCTCTCTTTCTCTTTCTCGTTTTATTTTTCTTCTATTTCAAGTCTCTAATGTGATATTTTCGTCATTTACACAATGAATAAAATATAATTTATTTCTCATCCCCCTTTTATATAGTTACATATACTTACCCTGTTTACCTGATATGTATATAATTATTTAATCTACACTATATATATATATACATATTATCCTACGTTTAAAGCACGACTCGGAGTTTCATGCATTACGGAATCATCAGGTGCATATTATAAACTGACAGTGTTTTTATTTGAATTTTTATTTTTGCTACTAGCCTTGCTTCAAGTTGTTATAAATTATAAATATGGTGAGCCATTTTTTCTTTTATTACAAAATTTCATTAGGTTTATACCGGAACCCAAAACTGGAATAGGAATCTAAATTTGTAGGAGTTAAAGAAAGAACGATATGTTTTTTGGGGGGAGGGAGCTGATTTCTTTATCGTAGGTTAAATTGGAGGTCACTTACATATATATATATATATATATATATATATATATATATATATATATTCCCTTATCTACGATCTATATATAATTCCTTTTCTTTACACCGTATGTATATAATTCTTTAATTACACTTTGCATCTATATAATTCATTTATTTATACCCTATCTATACTGATTCTACATGTATATATATATATATATATATAGTTATGAATCAGTTGTACATTGCGAGACGGAAATTTCTATGTTTCGAGATAGATTCTCATCATCAGGAAATGTTGATGTTGGTTGTGCAGATGATTTACATTTAAATGACAAAAGCCTTTGGTTTGCTGTGTATGTATGTGGGAAGATGTGAAATTTATATGTGTTTTTCTTGTGGCTAATCTGAGCGGAGATTCATTTTGGATTTGGCCCCAAAGAATACATACTAAATATGTAAACGAGAAAAGTAACCCTCGTAGAAAAAATAGGAATAGAAATATCATCTGGTACACACCCCCTTTCAACCAGATGACTAGTAGCAAATTGGGGAAAACATTCCTTGCCTTAATTAAGAAACAATTTCCAGAAAAAATCCACTAAGTAAGATCTTTAATAAAAACACTAATAAATTAAGTTACAGTTGTATGAACAATCTAGAAAACATTATAAAAATCACAATAATATCTTCATACATTTATATTGTAGAACTTTTGAATAGTATTCATTTAGAGATAGTTATTTCCGCAACCTAGGTTTCAACCTTTCGGTATCTTCAGGTGATTTATAATAACTGATTTTCCAACGTTTTTCAAACGTACAACAAAGGTTTTTACGAAAGCGCGATTGGAATTTTTCATCAAACGAAAATTTTCAAAATTAGGATCTTAAAACACTTTCATCAAGTTTTGTATGATCCTAAGATGTATTTATAAGTGTGTTTACATCTGGACATTATTTTAATCTTTCATTTAGTAATTTTTTTTTTGTTCTGGAAACAGACTGAAATAGATAGATAGATAGATAGATAGATAGATAGATAGATAGATAGATAGAATAGATTAAAATAAATAAAAAGATACTTGTAATTTTCTTTGAACTTTTCGGAACATCGATAGACGCTTTCAAAAAATTCTTAAATTTTAAAAATTTTAAAAACTCTTCACTTCAGAAGATTTTGGTTTTCTATAGAATTTTATTTTCTTTGCTGACTGGTGCTTAATCTTGAAGCAAAAAGACATTTAAAGTAGACAGTTAGCTTTAATTGTACTTCTGTTAATCCCCATTTAACAGTAGTCGAAGGTAAAATGATGCTTTGATATACATTTATAATTTAGAAGGTTGTTTTTTTTTTACAATAAAGTCTGACCGTTTTTAAAACAGAAAATAAAAGAAAAATAGAAAGGAAAAATTGAAATAGTTTTCATAAAATATTAATATCTGTAATGTAATAATTAGTTTGTTAAGGAAAACTACTCTAATATGGATGTGTGCTGTGGTGCAGTGAATATCAACTCGGAACGAGAAATCGGGGTGCCGAGTTCGAATTCTAGTTGAATTCATTGCAGTCACTTACGCACAAATATCCTTGGAGAAAGTATTAATCCTCTTCTTCACTCCAGTTATGGGTTAAATAATAGGACGGATTGGGTTCTATATCCTTGGCTAGCAACCAGTCTACCGCCGAAAGAAATGGCAACCTACTGCAGAATAATCTTCTGCCCAGTCAATCATGTCTCTTTCGACCGAAGCATGTATCCCGTATGGCACTTAACTGACTGACTCTAATATACAACTATGTAATTACATATTTGCAGAAAAAAATACATTATCTCAAGGAGAAAAAGTTATATTTTTATTTGTTTTTTCTCGTTCAAAATTCATATAACTTTTGTTAAACTTTTGCAGTAAACACAAAGAAGCAAAGAAACATTGCAACACTGTCTGATGGAACTTAAATGCAGATTTAACACTTATTTTATTAATTTTTCAAATCAAATCGGAAATGGCTTTATTTTTTAAAGTAAAGCATTTATAAAAATAATTCTGATATGGAGAAATCTCGGTATTGTTCTAATGAATTAAAAAATAAAAACAAATAAAAGACATTTTGTATAGACTGCCATTCAGCATAAGTTCAGTTGTCGAATATATTATTTTTGTGGTTGGAATATTTCTGTGGTATGTAACAGCTACTAGGGCGTAAAAGTTGGTACCGACACTCAGATTTCACAAGTGTTTGCAATGTTAATTAATTGCTTAATGTTGATTGCCAGTTGAAAGTCAACAACAGAAAACTTAATACATTCATTATATCTTCTATATTTATTAACATTGCCCAAGAGATGCGAAAACATTAAATATGACGTCAATCCCTTTTCTGTTTATTTGTAGTCGGCCAAGTTGGCAGTTACCTATGAAATCATTTCTGGACCCTTTGCCAACTATTTCTACCAAAATGATAGTCTGCATCGACATTTATGATTTCAAATCTCGTAAAGTATCGAATTGCTTTTCTGAAATTGTTAATTATAGACCGACATTTTTTTGCAGACGATAACGAAAATTGGTGTGAGATACGGGCAATTTGAAGTCATAAGCACATTTTTTCTTAGAAAATTTTTGTGAAACTAATTTGATATTAGACATGTTTTAATTCTAACATTAAATGAATCGTAAACTTTTTATGCAAACAAACATATTCTAAAATAAACTTTTTAAGTATCAAGAATGTGGATTTTCATCTTGTAGTGAATGACTTCAAAACAATTGCCTCGTCTTTTTTTTTACATTCTAGGGTTTTTGTTCTTATCCAGTAAACTAGGCCAGTTTGTAGTTTCACCCGAATCAATCCTGATCTGTCTTGAAGTCGGAACACAACGTTCACTTGTCCGAACTTGCTTGTCTGTGTCAAAGCCCAATTATTAGTTTGTGAATATTTTGCCATGTTACTGGTAATTTGTCTTGCATATATTGTTTGCTTGTTTCATATTCTTTTTGCCCTGTTTCTTGACTTTCTCTCTTGTTATTGCTTTTTGCAAACTTTTTCGATTCTGTTCTAGTTTTGCATTCAATCATGGCTACTCACTCCACGGGTTATGAACCCTGCTTGCTTCCATTGCATTTTTCTTTGTTTTATTCCCGAGTTTTTTCTACCCTTTTTAAAACTGAAAAATTAACACGAATATTTAAAGATAGCCTCCAAAATGCTCAAAATTACTAAACTCAGAAGTTTATCGGTTAATAAATATTTTTCCAATTTTAAATATTTGTTTCTACGAGGGAAAATATTGTTGGTCATGTTCTGAAATGATCTCTCAAAATCCTTAGGAGACAACAAATATGGTTGTTTGATCTTTCAAAGTCATCAGCTTCTATGAAATAAAGTCGCTGATTGGTTAATAAACGCGAATATGAAAATTCAAATTTGTAAACTACGTTTTGCACAAAAGTGAGTTAAATAAAGTTTTTAGTGATATTACTTAAATTTATTCAATCTTTCTACAATTCATAACAGGATGCCTCATATGTAGTTCCGGCCAAAGAAAACCAGATGGACTCAATCGAATTTAATATCAATAAGGAGCCTTTTTTAAAGTTGATATAGGGATGACCCCACCTTCACTGGAATTAACCTAAATAATGCAAAAATAGACTTTGTGTCACACTAGAGCATTAGAGAAGCAAGGTGCATCAGTGACTTGACTTGGAAGATATTCTTCTATTTACCAACTACAGATTTTCGCCTTCACTGGATATAAGTGATTGCCCCGATATATAGAAATGTGGTCGACCCAGTGACGCTTAAAATTTACTCACTTAAAACAACAAGCAAATAAGAATATATGTATATATATATATATATATATATATATATATAGTTATTATTAATGTTATAATAATAACATATGAGAATGCAAATCCGTCCAAAGCGACCAAAAGACGCAAACATCAACAGGCAAGCTTTTGGCCTCCGTATTTTGAAATGTTCAAGATATTTGTTCATCGATTTCCTTGAGAAAGAAAGAACCATCAATGGCAAATATTATATAGCATTACTGGTACGTTTGAAGGAATAAATCCCCAAAAAACTGCCACTAAAGAAGATTAAAAATTATCTTTCACCAAGAAAACGTGTCGTGTCATAGGTCGATCGCAACGATGGCAAGACTACATGAATTGCATTTCGAATTGCTTCCGCATCCACTCTATTCTCCAGATCTATCGGCTGTTTGCAGACCCCAAAAGAATGCTCCAGGAAAAGAGATTTGGCTCCAGTGGAAAAGTGATATCAGAAACTGAGTGATATTTGGAGACCAAAAACAAATTGTTCTACAAAAATGGCATCGAATTGTTAAAGAAGCTTTGGATTCAGTGTATCGCCCTAGAAAAAAAATTATGTTTATGTATAAAGTTGAAATTTAACTAAAAGTTATTTTATTAGTTAGGCCCTGGATTTATTGAGTGATGTGTTAGGTTTCTCAAGTCAACTAACTGTTCTTTCTCATACTGATTGAAATTTTCGGAGCGGGGTTAAGTTAACACCTTGATTACATCATTATGGTCGCATTTGGTTCCATATTTTACACATTCGTGTCGTTGATAATGGAGAACATGCAGTGAATTTTATTGCTTGGTAAGGCACTTTCTGACTTTGTATCACCAGAGACTGTCTGGTGAAAGATTGTTTTCTTTAAGGCCTAAAGAACTCAATTATTTTTTATAATTTGTTATAGGATACAAAGGGCAGGGCTAGAATGGTCAGTGATTAGCCAGAGTGTCTCGTGGGCGGGGCATTCTGACAGTGATGAGTTGCCTTTGTATGGGTTTTGAATATGTCCAAAACGGTGCGAACTCAACAGATGTTCCCAAGAATATAGGCTTCTGTTGTCGATATTTTTTGTATTTTTAATAAATAATAGGAGTAAATAGGTTCGCCTATCGTCCGGTTCATACGCCTTCCTGGTCTTTTGAACAGATGTAGAGGTTTATCCCTTGTTCCTTATCCTAGAATTAGGTTTCCAGTTCCTTCTAAACATTATTTCAACTCTCTACGTCTAACATTTGCCCTTTTACTAATATAACTTCACACAGTAACGCTCTGTAACTTGAGTGGCTCTTAGGCCTTGTACAGGGTGATGTTATAGAATGCGAAGGCCAAGGCCAAGGCCAGAATGGTCAGTGATTGGTCGGAGTGTTTCGTGGGCGGTACATTCAGACAGTGATGAGTTGTCTTTGTCTGGGTTTTGAATATAAGTCCAAACTGGTGCGAATTCAACATTATGTCACGAGAATTTTGAAACATCTTCCCACATTCAAGATAGAAGGACCAACTAAGACCCCCTACGGAGAGACGCTAACCTAACGTACGACATGCCTTCTCCTGACTTTATTTCTCTCGCTTCCTCCTGGAATCCAAGCTACCACATTTGTCCCCTCTTCTAATAAAAACGAATAAGCAAAAGAAATTGTCCTTTTCATCAATACCATTTCATGTAGTAGCGGTGGGACCCAAAGAAAACATAGAATGAAATACATTCATCTGCAAAACCAGTTGCATGTAGCTGATAGCTTAGATATTTCTGGTGTTGTAGGATATTTATATATAAGAATTTAGATCTGCTGAGGTTATTTAAGAACATGACTTATCCAGGAATTGAATTGATTTCGCTTAGCGTTATATCAACCACTTTTGTTCATTTAATTACGAAATCCGAGTAATATGAACACAATATTATATATTATATATAATATAATATAATATATAATATAATATATAATATAATATATTATATATAATATATATATTTAATATATTTAATATATATTAAATATATTTAATTACGAAATCCGAGTAATATGAACACAATATTATATATTATATATAATATAATATAATATATAATATAATATATAATATAATATACAATATTATATATAAGAATTTAGATCTGCTGAGGTTATTTAAGAACATGACTTATCCAGGAATTGAATTGATTTCGCTTAGCGTTATATCAACCACTTTTGTTCATTTAATTACGAAATCCGAGTAATATGAACACAATATTATGCCTTCAATTAAACATATTTTGAACGCAGTTGTCTGCCTTCTATTACAAATAAAAAGTATTGATGGTCACTTTAAAAATGTATTATTGGTCATTTGACTATATGTATTGTTAGTCATTTTATTATATGTATTGTTAGTCACTTTTAATATAAAAATTTATTGCTGGTATTTTTAATATAAAAAATGTAATTTTTTACTGTCATTGTATTGTCTAAGGTTTCATTGTTTGCCCATAGCTGGGATCCTTAACAGGTGGGACCACCTGGGTCAGAATGGACCTGGGAACAACAGCAATTAAGAGATCGTTTCACGCTCTTCAAAGCCTCTAATCTCCCGATTAGAGGCTTTGCTGCTAGTTGTAGTTTATCATCAATCCTAGGACTACTGAAGCTGGTCCTGGGTATGACGGTAAATTGCATCCAGCAGCAAGGCCTCTGATTGGGAGGTTGTGAGGAACATGGAACCACCTCTTAGTTGCTGTTGTTCCCAGGTCAATTCTGACCTGGAGTGGTAGCACCTGTTAGAGTCCCAGTATGGGCAAATAGTTAACCCTAAAACTGGGACAAAACACGATAGAAGTATATAAAAATAGACTTTTATAGAAAAATATACATTTTTGAAGAAACAATTTTACCAACAATACATTTTTAAAAGAAATCTATTATTACCATAACACGTTTTGAAGGAAAAGAATTATTGCCATTATACATTTTTGAAGAAAAAAAAAATTACCAACAATGCATTTGTTGGATACAAAACTAGTAGTAGTTTTCTAAAATAAAAAAAATAAATCCCGCACCAATAAAAAAAAAACTTGGCATGGTGGACAGACATAATCTCGCTACTGACCTTGAACGGAATCTACACTCTGTGTTGAATTGGGGCAAGAAGTGGCTTGTCAACTTCAATGCGTCCAAGACCAAGCTGTTGTCTGTCAACCATCACAAGTAACCTCTCATGCCTCCCATAAGCATGGACCAAGCGATTCTCCCTGAGTGCAATGCACTACGCCTCCTCGGCCTTACCCTCTCTTCGGATCTCAAATGGAACCGCTACATCGAATCCATAGGTAAATCCACTGCTAAGAAGGTTGGGTCACTGTGTCGATCTAGGACGTTCTTTCCGCCTGAATCCATCCTGCATATATACAAGTCTACCATTCGACCCTGCATGGAGTACTGCTGCCATTTATGGTCAGGCGCCCCTGCCACTCACCTCAGTGTTCTCGACAGGCTCCAAAGGAGAGTTAGTAACGTGATAGGTGCTGACTTGGCGGCTCGACTACAGCCACTTCCTCACCGACGAAATGTGGCCTCCCTTTGTCTGTTCTATAAGTACTTTCATGGAGTCTGCTCAGACGAACTTAAGTCACCGGTGCTTCCTCAACAGGTGTTTACTCGTGCAACCAGACTGGCAACTGGGTCCCACCCATTCACAGTTAGGTTAACCAAATGCAGACGACAATTCTACTCCTGCAGCTTCTTCTCTCGCACTTCCCGCCTGTGGAACTCGCTCCCATATTCTTGCTTTCCTGACGGCTACAACCTCCAGAAATTTAAATGCAACGTCAATACTCATCTACTAACCACTTGACTCTAGCCCTTCCCCCACCTCGTACATCCTTCCCGTTCTCTCCCCGCTTGCAACTGTCATTACGCCTGCATTTTCATCTTTCTATTGCTTCTTTCTAATTGGTTTGTAATCCTCTTCTCCCTCCTCTAAATAATTTTCTTTCAGTTATGTACCCCCCCCCCCGCACATCAGTGGCATTTACGCCTTGCCCGGGGTGAAATGATTAAAAAAAAATGATGGCCGGTACAGTATATATATATATATATATATATACTGTACAGGAGGTTTGTTCTTAGAACTAACAGCCTAACTACTTGCACATATGGTTTGATTATAGGGCTGAAGACTTGTGCACAACCAGACACACATTTTGTAGAGAACAGGTGCACAGTATGCTACAAGTTCCCCCCAAACAAACCTCCGCAGATTTTGAATCAGGAGTTTTCCTTCTCCCAGATGGTTTGCCAATCAAGGTGATAAAACCCAGTTTCTCTTGTTATTTATTCATAGCTGGAGAGAGGAAGAAGAGATGGATTTGTAGCATTACCAAAGGTATCAGCCCAAGTGTTTGCGTAGGGTCAACACTCCTACCTGTAAAATAAACAAATTATAGAAGCATTGAGGACAACGAACCAGCGCAGCCCAGTGTGCGATGGCGAAGGGGTCGTCGATGGCCTATGCTCCACTGGGTAGAGATAAAAAAAACCTAAATAACCCATATTATTATTGTTCATTTGTAGTTAGTTAAATATTTACTTAATTTTGTTAACTTATTAAATCAAAAACTAAATACGGTTATGAAAGAAAAAATAAGTAAAATAAAATAAAAAATCTAAGAAAAGATTTTTTTGTTTATTATATTTTATTTTTACGAAGCTTGCATCAGCGTGAAATCGGGTTACGATTACGGCTCTTCTTTCATAGGATTTAACGTTCTTAAGTTGCTTTTTTGCTCTGTCTAGGAAGTCTAGGCGTCGGGCGCTTTACTTTACTGAGTAGGTAGGTTTGCCTTTTGTTTTTTTGTTTTTTCAGTATTATCATTTTTTTCAGTATTATCATTTTTTTCAGTATTATCATTTTTCTTCGAGATTTTACCTGGATAAGAGGTTTTAGCAAATTGTTCGTTGGTTCCATCAACATTTTTTGTTTTCATTAATATACATAATGTAATACTGAAAGGTAACAGTCTGTTTCATGCTAAACACAATCGTCAAACCATGTGCGTTGTGTTTTCTCGATTTTTTATATATACAGGTCAGTGATGCATTGTGGATAGTGAATTGCCTTGTGAATTGTCTATTGTATTATCATAACAGTTACTTTGTGGACGTGGTTTGTTCATTTGTTTACTACTTAGATTTTTTTTTACTTATTTGTTTGGGTTTATTTATTGTCATTTTTCGATTTTTAAGTTGATTTTCATGTTTGCATTTTGATATGAGTTCTCATCATTTACTTAGTAGTTGTTTTGGTCTCATAGCTATGTTTTTCCTCCAGGCAGAGTTTGCATTTTTTGCATTGATTGTTGTAGGCTGATGTTTTTTTTCTCCTTATATTCCAGGATATTTTTATGATTATTTTTTTTTTGTTTGTTGTTAATCCTCCAGTCATGTTTTGAAAGTATTTTTCTGTTTGCGTATTTACTAATTCTAAGGGATGTTTTCTGTGCGTAATTTCTTTGTTTTCAGGGTCCTTCAGTTACTCCTATGCATATTTTTCTTTGTTATTTGCTCATTTTAAAGTAGCTTGGTATATCACATTTTTCAGCAAACAATTACCGTTTCATTTTTATTCTGTCGATATGTGGGCTTACTTTATTCAGGTAGTTTCTTGATTATTTCCTGTTGTGTTTTTTATTATTTGTGTTATGTTCTCAGTTCAACCATAAACGCCTTTTAATGTGTTTTTGTTGAATATTTTGTGGAGAGTGCTTGATGCGGAGAAGTGTTTGCGCATGAATTCCCACTTTTGCTTTTACGTTTTTGTTGTATGGTGAGTTGGACCATATAATGTTTCTCTTCCTGATTTTTTTAAAAAATTTTTTCCTGTGTGGTGTGTATGTGAGTGTCTCCTGGAATCCACTATCTTTTAGAGTAGCTTTATAATCTTTCTTAGCTTCGCTGAATATGGTTTCACATGAAGAATTATCAGAAAGCATACGCTTTAGTGATTATTGCCTGACTATTGATGGTGGGTGGTTAGAAGTGCGTATATACAGTGGTTTATAATTTTCTTACAGAAAAGCCAACGATAAATTGTGTATATAGTTGACCAATTAATAGGAAAGTCACCATCATATGTCCAAAACTCCACCCACTTTGTGGAAATAATCAAAGATGCTCCGAACCAATCCAACCAAATGGTGAATCTGTACTGTGTGAAGCCAAAATTTCTAACAGTCAGTGGAATAATTATACGGGAAGGTCATCCTACTAAACTCTGGAATCGAGGTGCTAAAGATAAAATTTATCAGCTAACTGATTACCTTTTACTCATATTAAGTATATAATTAATTAGAAACTGATAGGCTTATCCTGCACCGCCATAAACCTTTACGATATATATATGTTTAGTTAACAAAATTAAAATGATAAAGTGTCCTAAACAAAACCTACTTTTAAATTTACGTAAGGAAATCATACGTAAATGCCGCCACAAATAAAAAATTTTAAATCTTAAATTTAGGTAAATTTAAGTAATTTTAATTTTAAATCTTTATAATGACCCGCCTAATAGTAATCCAAAACTAATCCCAGTATTATAGAAGCCGTTTTTTCTCTTTTCAAAACTACAATATTACATAAAACGATCATATAGACCAACTCTTTAACCCTTAAATTTTTCGAGCCCATTAATTTTAGATTGTGACGAATCTTAAATTCTAAATTTACTTTTCCAATTCTCGAATACTTCACCTGCTTAAATGTACACTTAATTTTTTTTCATATGAATTACTTTATTGTATAAATGAGAATTTTAAAGAAATTTATGATCTACATTACAATTAATTTATATATGTTTAGAATTTCCTAAAACAATTTTTCTATCTCATATATTTTCTTCTTTTTGTGTATTTTTTATAAATATATATATATACGTCAAAATAAACATAACCCTATTAACTTATACTACTGCAACCAAATCCATAATAATTACAAACATGATGAAACAACACTCAAAACATATCACGTAGAAATGTTAAACCAATAAATAATAATAATCAAATTAAGCTCATCATATATTACAAAAAAATTAAAACAATTGACCTCATAGTCTCTAATAACCATACAACCACACAACTAAATCCTGTACAGAAAACCAATGTAGTGCATCAATTTACATACCCATTCAGAGATTGTATCTCTGGTACTAATAACAAACCCACTACACATATTGGTTTTACTACAACCATGCTCTCCGTAGACTTACCTGCCACCTTTTTTATCATAGTTCAATTAAACAACATTTCTTAGGGAAACATAGTCATGTACGTAATATTAGACAGATTTTAGTCGATTAACACAATAATACTCACACATATACATAGTAAAAAGAAACTTCAGATATTGGAGGTCATCTGCATTAAATCAAAACAACCCACACTCAATAAAATCACATTTCAATCTGGTCACAACACATTAAATTGCATTTAGATATATTGTTCTGTTAACATTTCGGTCTCTCATACGGTGTGACGTCATAGAACCGCATTACAAATTTACGTACTACGTCTACTATTCGGTGACTGTTATTGTTGCATAGCAATGTTTTATGTCATGATAAAATCATCTTTGATGGTGGATGCCTTGATGTTAAAGACTGTATAACTTCTCTGAAGATGGCTCATGTGAGCTGAAAGCTTAGAACTAGCATAATAAAAAAAATATCCAAATGTTAGACAATTTTTGTCTTTATTTTCACCTGATATTAAAGCCAAAATACGATGTTTAGAACCACTCATGATTAAACGTAATAGACATTCATTGTCTGTTATATTTAACAATATATGTTTAGAAAATTATCTGCTGCCTCAATACACTATATATATATTGTCTTTTTAGAGTCACTCTAATATAATACTACTCAATTTTATTCTATGAGTAGAATTTAAACTAACAAGTCAGACCATATTAATGTAAAATTTTTTGAGAAAACTTTTAACAGGGCTGAATATTACATAATGTTATCTTCTTTCTCTGTTTTTCCTTTTCTTTTTTCTTTTCCCTTTTTATGTATCGATCCATTTTTTCACCCTCTGAAACCGGCATTCGTTACCATGACTACTTTCTCCTTTCCTCCCACCACTTCCATTCCTGGGACACGGTTAAATTTTGATTTTTTAATACAGATGTAATCTAAAAATCTTCTATAATCGAGTCTTGAACCCTTTTCTCAACTTCCCCTCCCTTTAATTTTTCTTATTTACTTTTTTTTTCCTTTTAATGTAAACTTCCTGTGCATGGAATTATTTTTAGTGATCTTCCGGAATATGAATTTTTCACATAATTGCAATAAAATTTTGATTTTGATTTTGATTGTTGCGAAGGAAGTGAGATTTTTTCTCGTCGAAATGGCCACACAATGAATGTAGTTTTCGGAGTTTTATTTTAATATATATATATATATATATATATATATATATATATATATATATATATATATATCAAAGATCATCTTCAGGTGGAAATTACAAACTTATTGTAACTGATAAAATCTCCATTCTGTTATAATGGGGATTTTCAAAATCACGAGCTAACAATCCGTTGTAGTTAAAGGATGTTTTGCAAAACAAGTGTTTCAATATAAAAGCGATACCGGAAAATAGACAGAAATGTAAAATGGTGTTAAAGATTTGTCATATGCACTTTAATACGCTGTTGCCATATTCGTAATAAATTTTATTGAGTGTTGGTTGATTGTTTGATTTTGACACATAGTATTGCCTCGAGAATTGAAAGTGTTGTTTTATTATTTTCGTGGTGTTATGGTGTTGTCAGGAAGTATTTTTCTGTTTTGCGAAAGGCGCCCCCTTGATGAATTTCATCTTTACATCAAGAAAACAACTGTAATCAGCATAAAAATAAGTAGACACAATATGTCTATATTATTTAATGAAATATGTTTGAATGAATATAAGCTGGTTAAAAACACACACACATACACCCCCAACCCACATATATATATATATATATTCCAAACATATACTGTTAAATATAAGAGACAATGATTATCTATTATGTTTAATCATGAGCCGTTCTAAACGTCGTATTTTGGCCTTAATTTCAGTTGAAAATAAAGACAAAAATTCTCCAACATTTGGATAATTTTTTTATTAATTTGGTTCTAAGCTTTCGGCTCACATGAGCCATCTTCAGAGAGGTCACCAAGACGTTAACACAATAACATCCACCATCACCGACGATTTTATTTTGTGTTGACATAAAACTCCGCTAGGCAACAGCAATAGTTACCAAAAATCACAAACGCAGTTCGCAAATTTGCAATGCGGTTCTATGACGTCACACCGCGTGATAGCGCGAAATGACAACAGAACCATGTATTCAAATGCAATGTAATATGTTATGGCCAGATTTAAAAGTGATTTTATTAAGTATGGGTTGTTTGGATTTAATGTACATGGCCTCCAATATCTGAAGGTTTCTTTTTTTATATATACATTTAGTGTATTGAGGCAGCAAATAATTTTCTAAACATATACTGTTAAATATAAGAGACAATGAATGCCTATTATGTTTAATCATGAGCCGTTCTAAACGTCGTTAGAACGGCTCATGATTAAACATAATAGACATTCATTGTCGCTTATATTTAACAGTATATGTTTAGAAAATATATATACATATGTATGTATATTTGTGTATTTAGGCAGCAAATTTTCTTTTAAACATGTCAGATTAAATAAATTGAAAATATGTCTGCTTATTTTTAATAAAATCCGTTCATACTCACGGATAATTAGTGTATTATAATTAAAAAATGTCAGAAATGAGCTGTAACGTTGACAGATGTTATTATCATTCATTTCTCAAGGTACCCAAGTACTTTCAACCTCTTTCCGAGATCATCTTCAGGGGTGTGAGTTATGGTAAAAAAAATAACCACAAAACTTTGCAAAAAATTTTTTCATGCTTTAACACGTGCATAACCATGACATTACAATATATAAAAAAAATTCCATTTTGGATAATTTTCACGTTCTAATGAACGCTAGCAATTCATCAACCGTTATATTTCAAGCATAAAAAATGTACAGTGATTTTTAGCCACACAGGTTTGCAAAGAAGGAATCGAAAAAATATCCGAAGTTAATGAGAGCAAAAAATGACAAAAAGCGGCAGGGAGACATGATCGGCAATTTTGAAAGGATGTAGGTCGTAAAAGAAAGAAGGAACTGTCTAAATCAACAAGTTTCTCTCCTATCTTAGCTGCGAAACCAATAAATAATTAACTGAAACCTGGTGAATGAAGGTTCGTTCTCTATACAGCGACTCATTATTGCATTAGGAATAACAGGAGCAGTAGTATGCCTCCCGTTTTCAACGTCACTAAAGGAACGAAGAAATGCCCGAATAACTTACAGTTATATGTTTAGATTGCCCGGAGCTGATGATCAACGATGTTGGGGTTTAGTAAACGATACAGTTGTTGTTGCTGTGAGCGTGTACCGTTCTACGTGGTCGGGGGTCAATATTAAAAGTTACAAAGGCTATACTCTTCCTTCTACTGTCTTGGATAACCTTTATTATTTGTTTCATCCATTTACGAAGAGAAAAACGAAAGGAAGGTGCAAAGGGAAATGCACAAGTTATAAAAATAAATATCTGCAACAATAAAAATATTTAATACGTAATATTTATTCATGCAAACTGAATAAAGATATGAAATATTCATGAAGAGTTTGAACATCAACTAAAATATTATAAAACAATGATTACATCATCTCCAAAGAATTAGCCATGTCGACATGTTCATTCAAAACAGAAATACTGAAAATGTCCGAATAAAAATATATTTTGCTATAATTAAATGTAAGGTCAATAGACACCTCCTATCACACTAACTTGACCGTCTTTCACCCTCCTTCTGACATTTCCTATATCTAACCATCCTTTCTCACCACTTTCCCCTCTATGTAAAATTTCCTATCTCTTACCATCCTTTCTCACCACTTTCCCTTCTATGTAACCCTCTGCGCAATACTGGCAGTGAACTGCCTTGCTCGGGGTGAAACGATTATAAAAAAAAAATATGATGTATCTTAAACTATAAATTAAAATTTACCAAACATATTATTATTAAATAAAGGTATATATTCAACAGCTACAGCGAAGCTATCTTTTTTACAATGCTTTTCACCCTTTTCAAGGCATAAGAGCCACTCTTGGTAGATGTTACAGAGTATAAAATCAGAGGTCATGAAGTATGAGGGGAAAATATGTAACTGTTGACCCTAGGCTTGAATAGGTTAAAATTGCATCCTTAATGGAGTTGGTCCTACAATGTGGCGGTTCATGAGAAGCTGTTGTCTGGAGTGCTACTTATGTCCCACCTGTGGAATACGAAAAGAATGGTGAGTGGTGAATGGTGAGTGCCTTGTGAATGGTGAGTGCCTTGTCATGCATCCTGTAAGGATGCATGACAAGGCAGATCTTAGTAGAACGATAAATACGGGTTAGGTAGTAATACTAGAACTGGGACTCGCAATGGTAGTACGGTAGCAGTCTTGGCTATCTCACTCTGTTTCTGCTTATTTCTGCCTATCACTGCCCTTCTGCTCTTACCTATTGTGAGGAGGAGTATATACAGTTGTAGGAAGAGTTCACTCCGTTAAATGGGTGATGCCACCATGACAATATATATGGGCGAGTGGTTAGAATGTATAGGTTAGAACTGGTGGAACTAAGGAAACGTAGTTCGTTTAAGCACTTTCCAGGGAAATAGCGATAGAGGAGTGATAGAGCAGCGTAAAAATGGTGATGATTCCTCAATGGGAAAGTGATCGTAGGGTAGAAAATAATTCGTCACAAACAAGGACGCGGAGACACATTTGGACTTTGAGAATGGAAAGCGAAAACTGTACAACTCATGTCCATATATAGTAGCAGTACTTCCTTTTCAACCTGATAATTCAGATACTTACTGGAGCAGTCAGTCAGTTAAGTGCCATACGTGATACACGCTTGGGTGATCATGTCTCGTAAGAGACATGACTGACTGGGCAGAAGATTATACCGCAGTAGGTTGCCATTGCTTTCTGCCGTAGACTGGTTGCCAACCAAGGCTACAGAACCCAATCTGTCCTGAAAAATTCGGGTTATAGAAGGAGTGGTCCGATTTTAATGAAGTTTGATACACTCATAGACAAAGACATAAAAAACGATATTCAGAAGTTTCAAAGTTGCAGTTCTTACAATAGTGCAGAAAATCGATAATACATATATAAAAAAGGCAAGATGTTTGTGTGTGTGTCTGTTTATCTGCCTGTATGTCTGTATTTTTTCAGTTCTTTTATTTAGTTTTTGCTTCGGGTTTGGCTCTAAGTAGGTATAATTGTAGTTCTTAGTCTCAGTCATGATACCATTTACTCAGAGGACTTATTTAGCCTTCAAAATTCAGTTAACGACGAAAAAGACTTATTTGATATCGATAGAAGGAAATCAAAATTTGATTTACATCCATTCATTTTTCTTTCAGTCTACGGTTTCGCTTTAACTGGAAACAACTTTTGCTTTTTAGTCTTTCGTGCCAACGTCCAAAGCGTCTGAGCTCCGGGACCGTGGATTAGTTTTAAAGCTTTCATTACACCCGAGCAACGCCGGGCTATACTGCTAGTTATAGTATAGTTTTATAGATAATATTAATAAATACATAACACATATTACGAAGTGCATTTCTATGTAAATATGTGTGATCTTAGTCTCTTATTTTTGGTATAGAAAAACTCCTCAGTGAAAGATGTCATGACGTCATTTCTGACCTTACGTCTTTGGTTGGAAATAAATAAATAAATAAATAATAATAATAATAATAATTTACTGCCTTCTTTCATTATTGAATATTTTTTCTTTCTGTTTTCATGTTGTTTAACTACTATTTGTATCATTCAGTCCTTTGTTGTTTCTATGTATGTTAGTATGTAGTGGATAAGAAATTGATTAAAATCAGCCTTCTTCTTTACCATGACGTGTGAAATCCTGGTTTTCTCAAATAGAAAAAGGATTGACGATGTGCTTAAAGAAAAAATCGAACCCAGAACTCGCAAGTAGGTGCTAAAATGATTTTTGACGAATGGGAGCGGCTTGCATGACTAAAAAAACTTCGCGAGTAAGTGCGAAAAGTCTAAATTGCAATAAAAGAACTTCATCAGCGTCAGTCAGTTAGAGAGTTACATGGGAGCCGCGAGACAAACATTTAAAATGTAACTTCAACTTCAAGCGACTCGGACATTGTCCTCTTTCTCTTTAATTCTTATCTTTTTCAACAATTACTACTACGAACATTTTGTACGAACTTTGATATTCTTAACTTTCTCATTAATAATTTCTACGAATTCTTGTTATTACTTCTTTTAATAAATTACTATTTTAACATACAAAATGTATATTTCATTCTTACACTATTCCACACATTCCAACCTGACGACAACCAACCTTCTGATAACGATAAAAGCCTTCTGAAAATTCTGCTAATGATAATTCATGCATAAAACTTGTAAGCTGTAGGGAATTCAGTTATGTCTGACACAAGGCCGAATGAAAGAAACATTAACCAGCTTTCATACACTACAAGTAAGCTAATAGTTGTTGTCTTGTATGACAATTCTAGCTGAATAAGACCTCTTCTACCTTCTTTACGAGGTATTGTATAGACGATCTACATCAGCCTTTGGATGATGCATCTTAAGCTTAGAAAGAAATTTTCTTGTCTTAGAATCCATTCGTCTGATATCGTTTAGAGTCCAGTTCAAGATGTTTAAACTATATTGGACCACTGGGATGGCAAGGTTATCAATGGCCATAATTCTGTTCTGAGAATTCAATTCAGCTTTTAATATCAGTCGTAGACATCTGTAGTACTTTTTATGCACTATTTCTTTCATTTTTTATGGTGAATTCTTTAATGAAAAAATGACATAATAATAATAATAATAATAATAATAATAATAATAATAATAATAATAATAATAACAATAATAATAATAATGAAAAATCTGGAAACAAAAACTGATATGAACATCACCCAGCACCGGTTATAGAAACAGATGTCACCATTATATGGGATTACACTATCTACACAGAAAAATTTAAGCAAATAAGCCGGACATTATTATTAAAAACCATTAAAAAAAACTTGTCTATTAATTGATATGGCTTGTCCAGCGGATTGTAACACCGCTACCAAGGAATTCGAAAACTGTCAAGATATAAAGATCTGGAAACTGAAATAGAAAAAAATGTAGAAATTAAAAACAAGAATCGTACGAGTGATAGTAGGTGCACTTGGAATGATAAAAAATGAAACAAAACAACACATTGAAAGAATCCCTGAAAATCCCACCTTAAGAGATATACACACTAAGGAGAACTTTGTCTATATAACATTAGGGGTGTTAGAGGAGATAGAAAAACATAAAACGGAGCCAAAACAACATACCACAACCTGCCTTAGGTCTTTCCGAAGACTTGGTAGATAGTGCGACAATAGCAGAAATGGAATTATGATGAAAAATGACATAATAATAACGTTTTGCCTTCTTTAAAAACTTAAATATGAATACTATTTTGAATATGATTTTTTCTTTTTCTTCTTCTTATTTAATTAACCTGTTTTCTTTTAATGATCCTAATTGATTAATCAACTAGTTTTCTTATTTTTATTATTCATATAGGTAGTCACTCATTTTCGATACCTACATTTAAAAATGAATTTTAATACAAGAAAAACATTCTTGAAGCTTTCATTTGAGCGCTACATAAAAGCCAAATAACTAAATTTACTATTTCCAATAAGTAAAATACTCTGATGTATTTCAAAAAGAAATTGTATTAATTGAAATCTAAATATTTCGAGAGTTTTCATTTTCGCGGCTATTTTTCAAATTTTTACGGGTTTGTAAACAAAACTTAAATCTCGATTCTAAAAATCATGCAAAAATCAAATATATACATCTGTGATACGTTGTTTGTGGAAAATTAGCAATTTTAAAGTTACATTAATCTGATTTGAAACATCTGTTACTTGTTTATATCATGAGATTTAGAATAAAAGTTTTTTTGAATCACGGATGCTTATCTTTCTCTATTGTGAAGGGATTGATGACAGCTTGTCACCATTCACTTCACACGTTTGGCTAAGTATGGTGGAGCAAGATTGACATAAATTTATAAAACCTAAGTAAACGTGTCGTTTCTGGGTTTTAACTATCTAGTAATTCTAAAACAATTAACATGGTATTTTCAACAATTATCTATTATTTTATTGAATTTTAGTAAGTTTAGTTTTATGACCTTACGTTTGAAGATACTTTCTGATAAATAAAAATTGAAATAATATAAACTTTCTTTAATATTAATTTTGCAGTTTAAAAACAGACAATGAAATCATATTACATGACATAATGTATGAAATGTTTTGGTATTTACTAATTGATATATTTAATATCTTGATATTAATATCTTACATTTAATATTTAATATCTTAATATTAATTTTAATATTATTTAATATTATTTAATATTAATTTAATATCTTAATATTTAATATCTTATTTTTCATGTTATTCTTAGTAATAATAATTGTTATCAGTGTTTATGACATGGTAAAGTTATCTTGTTTATTACATTTTTACAGTACTTTACGTTTTATTATTAAATACATAATTGTTTATACTATTGTTTTATTTAATTATAACCCAATACCCGAAAAAATCTATATAATTGTCAGTCAGTTAGTTAAGTACCATACGTGATACACTCTTGGGCGATCATGTCTCTTTCGAGACATGACTGACTGGGCAGAAGATTATCCCGCAGTAGGCTGCCATTACTTTCTGTGGAACCTAACCTGTCCTGTTATTTAACCCATAACTGGAGGGAAGAGACGCATTAATACATTTCCCAATGGTATTTGCGCACAAGTGAATGCAAGGAATTCAACTGGAATTCGAACTCGGCTCCCCGATTTCTCCTTCTATAATTGTACACAGCCGAAAAAAGTTTCTGAGTTTTTTTAGTTCTTTTAACTTTCATTCAATTCAATTTAAACCTAAAAACTAAAAAATGAAAGCTTTTTTCAATTTTTTTAAACCTTAGGTATCACGAATTAGTGGAGGTACCTACATTCACAATTAATTTCATAAACGATGACACTAGGAATTAAAAACTAAAATTTACTTTAAATTTTGAAAGTGTGTCTTGAGAATCCTGTTGCGTGTTGAAACGTACACACAAAACACGGAAGCGAACTGAAAGACTAAAAAAGTGTATATAAGGGTATTTTCCCTGTAACTTTTAAAATACGTGACCTTTGATGTGCGTTGTGGTGCAGTGAATATCGGCTCGGGATATCGGGATTACGAGAAATCGGGGAGCCGAGTTCAAATTCCAGTTGAATTCATTGCATTCACTTACGCGCATAGACATGACTGGCTGGGCAGATTATCCCGCAGTCGGTTGTCATTGCTTTCTGCGGTAGACTAGTTGCAAGCCAAGGCTATAGAACCCAATCTGTACAGTTATTTAATCCATAACTGGAAAGAAGAGACGGATTAATACCTTCCCCAAAGGTATTTACGTATATATATATATATATATATATATATATATATATATATATATATATATATATAGTGATGATCATCCACGTATACTGTCTTAATATGTATAGGAAAGAATATTAATAAAAAGTTTTGAATTTAAAAACGTACTTTTTTAAACAGTATTTGTTTATTTTTATTGTATTTTTATATTTCAGACCGTCCTCGGTCCTTCATATAAAAATACAATAAAAATAAACAAATACTGTTTAAAAAAGTACGTTTTTAAATTCAAAACTTTTTATTAATATTCTTTCCTATATATATATATATATATATTTTTTTTTAATTTTTTATAATATTAAAGATCGCTGATGAAGCAAATTTAATTAGCAGAAATGATCATACGATCATAATTTTTGAATTTTTTATCCATATATATATATATATATATATATATATATATATATATATATATAAAATATATATCAGATTAAATAAATTGCAGACATTATGTCTGCTTATTTTAAATCTTTCGCGTATTACAATTGAAAGATGCCAGAAATGAGCTGTAACGTTGACAGATGTTATCATCATTCATTTCTCAAGGTACCCAACTACTTTCGATCTCTTTCCAAGATAATCTTCAGGGGTGTGAGTTATGGTAACAAAAAATAACCGCAAAACTGTGTTGCTAAATCTGATTTTGCGCTGCAAGAATAAAGCCTTCATTAATTTTGGGTTTTCGATTTATAATTTATTTGTTTGGATTTGTTTTTTTGTTTTTTTATTTTATTTTATCTTATCTATTCTAATGTTTGTTATGTGTGACCATAACAGTGGTTTGTTGATTTGTTTATTATTTGCTTGAATTAAATTATTTGTTCTTTATTATTATTTATTTATTCTTTTGAGGTTTTTTTTTATTTTTTTTATAAGCGTTTCACCCCGAGCAAGGCATGTCACTGCCACTACTGTGCAGGGGGCTACGTAGAGTGGAGAAAGGCTGATTAAAAATAGGAAATGACAGAGGGTGGGTGATAGGCGGGTAAGGATACCGAGAATGAGGTTTGGGTAATATGCTAAATACCTGAGAAAAAGTGAAACGATAAAAGAAAAAAATGTCATCTAAAAGTGTGCAAAAAAGAAGGTCGAAAGCACATAAAAGAATTAAATTTGTTATCAGGCCTGAATTTTGAGATGAGTTCAGATCGTTTATTTAGTAGTTTGTTTAAGTCTGGGAAGGTAATAATAGCTACTTTTTCCTCCAAACAAAGTCTACAGGTTTGGGATTGGTTGTTATAGGTGAATGTTCTTTGCAGTATTTTCCATGGTATTTTTGTGTTATTTTCGTTTTGCATTTAATTTCCCAGATATACTTAGAAAGCATATTTACTATTTGTGGAGGATATTTTGTGGGCGTATATTTTTCCAGGGTCCCTCTGTTACTCCTAGGTATATTTTTCTTAATTATCTGGTGATTTTACCATTGCTTGATATATTACATTGTTTTGTAAACAATTACCGTTTAAGGGGCATTCATTCCTTATTCTGCAGTTACACGTGGGTTCAATTTGTTCGGGTTGTTTGTTGATAGTTTTTGTGTTGTGCTTTTTTTATTATTTGTGACATTTTCTCGGTGCAACTGTAGCTGATTTTTACCGTGTTTTTGTTGAATAATTTGTGGAAAGGGCTTGATTTCGCAAAGTGTTTATAAAAGAATTTAAAGAATATTTTTCTTATGTTTGTGTTTACGTTTTTACTATATGGTTAGTTGAATATGATCTTTCTCTTCCTGTTAGCATAAATTTACCTAAGGAAATAAATAAACCACTCCCGCCAAAATAATCGTTAGCAGGATTGCGAAAAATGCACCACTGACACATATATATAAATAGCCGAGGAAAAACCCAACATATGTGGCATGATGATTGCGCCTGGTATGAAACAGTCTGTCGCCATTTTTATATTTACGTACGTATCGTATAAATATAGTACACCTTAAAACTATATATATATTTATGCAAAAAGATACACAGCGATCTTTATTACAATAGAGAGAATAAATAAATATTCTTCACTACTAGACGACATAATTATTGCCAAAAATAAAATAATATGGTAAAATTATGGTAATTCTTTGTTTCTAACTAAACTTTCCTGTCTCTTAATACTCTGCTCAGCTTCTGGAATGCCACTTTGGCTATTCCAATTCGCTTTCGGATCTCAGTATCGCACTTTCCTTCTTCATTCTTCCGTCTTCCGTTAGAACACATCCCAAGTACTTAATGTTTTGTACTGACTTGATTTTAGCATCCCCAACCTGTAATATGCATTTTGGGTTTCTCCGTTTGCTGATGTCCATACATTCGGTTTCGCTGCACAAGTTGAATAGATCCGGTGAAAAGACTTGTCTTACGACCCTTTCTATCTTTGTATATCTGCTGAAATTTTTCCTGTCCGTATGCAGGCGGCTTGCTGCCAGTAGAGGTTCTTGATTACTCTGATGTCTTTGCCAAATATGTCGACGTTTCTGAGTATATCTATCACTTCCTTGTGGCGTTCTTTGTCGAACGCCTTGACATAGTCTGCAAAACACAGGTAAACTTCCTTTTTCCTTTGTATCACTAAAGTTTCTGGAACATGCAATGAGGAATGAGGGCTTGGAGAACCTGTTACTAACAGGCCAGATAGAAGGAAAAAGAGACAGAGGAAAGCATCGGATAACATATTGAAGGGCCTGATCAAGTGGATGAAGGAACGAAGGTTGCATGGTGCAACAGGAGAAAGCGTGCTAAGAGCTACTAGGGACAGGGAGATGTGGAAAGCCATGATCGCCTACGTCCTGAAAGGACATGGCACATAAAAGAAGAAGTTTTTAATTTCGATGACTCAACTTTTAGAGTTGAGTTTAAAACGTCTGGAAATGTGACAGGGAAATAAAAATATAGCATAAGAATAGTGAATCATGCCTTACAAAACTAAGTAAAGTATTAAAGCGATGAAAAATGTCATTAACAAAATCAAATCAAACAGTGTCGAACTACTATGCAATATTTAATTTTTATATTCTACATTTAGAGTAAGAAACATTTGACATTTCTTTGATACATAATTTGGAAGGAGGGCTTAGTAAAATATAACACTCATAAGGACAGATTGAAGAGAGTCAAACGTAGCAAAGAGCTGAAAGAGACGGAGTTGTGGAGAGATATGATTGCCTATGTTCTGAAGGGATACGGTTCATTAATGACCACGTAAGAACAAATCCGCTCGTAACGTTACAAACATTAGGCTAATCTGTGAATGCAGGGTTTCAATAACATCCAGGTTTTAAGTGTCCATTAATAATGACAAAATGCAGCGTAGTATGCTATAAGGTCACAAATTTAGAACATTGAAGAAGAATCGGACAGACCACACTGTGAAACTAACTATTGCTCCACGGCGACATAAATCTTATTGATAACTATTAAATCAGCTTAGACTGCCACAAGGACACAAATTTAGAGCATTCAATGAAAATCGAACACACTTCATTGTAAAATTAACCATTGTTCCACGACGAGATAATTCTAGCTTATTGATAACTATCAAATCAGCTTAGTCTGGCACAAGGCCACAAATTTAAAGCATTCATTGAGAAGCGAACACTTTTCTCTGTGAAAGTAACCATTGATTCACGGTAAGATAACCAAAGCTAATTCATAGCTTTTAAAAAAATGTAGTTAACTCTTCTCCAAAACCAGAAGTATTTTAAATCCAATGTGTATTGAACATCTGCGCACGAGAAAAACTTTGTCAACCAATGATTAACGAGAATCTTGTATTTGTTCACCTTCGCATTGTGCAATATAAAGCCACGAGTGAAAGGTACCCAACCAGGTAATTATAACCCCTGCCATGTTTTCAAATGATCTACAAGCTTGCTAACCGCTACAAAACGACGATACACAGAAGTTTTTTTTTTCCACAGACATTACATTCTATATGCTTGAGTAAAAATTGTGAAGGTAAATTAATCAGCGTGTTCGAGAGGTTTGATATTAAACATCTGTTTTGGAAATTATTCTGAAAAGATTTTCTTTTAAAAAGAAAATTTATCTACAGAATTTCTTTTAAAACGTAATTGCGAGACGTTACACGTTATTGTGCTTGTAAGTCGTCAATAGATAACTACATGGGTAGAAAAAATAAAGATGAAAATAAAATATACAATCCACAACGTCTCAGGGGTAAACCTATGTATAGATTTCTATTAGCTCCTCTCCGTAGGTTGACCTCAATGGATTTCATACATACTCAAGTTGTTTAATTCAAATGGTTAATAGCTTTACCAATTCTGTCTAGTGACGTTCGCATCACCATAACACTTTAGCATAAAAGCAAAATTCTTTTAGCGGAAATGGCATTAAAGACAGAACCTTAAAAAATAAACGTAAAATTATATAAACATTTATCAAGTACCCAAGCGATAAAAATATTTCACGGTGCATTAACCTCATAACTAGTAAAGTTTTGGAGTTTTAACTTCAGCTATTTTTGTTTTTGAATAAGTTTGCAAAAGTGGCAGAAAAAAAAGAATGAGTTCCATGTTATTTGAAATCTTGTGACGTAATCTTCCAGAACATTATGTAAATTAGATATCGAATATTCAAAATGTCTACAATATGAAAACCAGAATTTCCAACATTGGAGTTGTAAGTTTGTATGGATTTGAGTTCACGAATTTATTTCATTGGATTTCCTGACAATTTCAGGCACAAAATAAAACAAGAAATATAAATACATTTCTTGTTTTATTATCTAACTAGCAGTATAGCACGGCGTTGCTTGGGTGTAATGAAAGCTTTAAAACTAATCCATGGTCCTGGAGCTCACACTCTTTGGACGTTGGCACGAGAGACTAAAAAGCAATAGCTGTTTCCAGTTAAAGCGAAACCGTAGACTGAAAGAAAAATGAATGGATGTAAGTCAAATTTTGATCAGATTTTTTCGTCGTAAACTGAATTTTGAAGGCTAAATAAGTTCTCTGAGTAAATGGTATCATGGCTGATACTAAGAACTACAATTATATCTACTTAGAGCCAAACCCGAAGCAAAAACTAAAGTAAAAGGGCTGAAAAAAATACAGACATACAGGCAGATAAACAGACACACACAAACATCTTGCCTTATATATATATATATATTATCGATTTTCTGCACTATTGTAAGAACTGCAACCTTGAAACTTCTGAATATCGTTTCTTATGTCTTTGTCTACGAGTGTATCAAATTTGATTAAAATCGGACCATTCCTTCTATAACCCAATTTTTTCGATTTTCGATATTTATCGGGGGTACCTCGACACAGAACCTAGCTAAGAACACTCACAGACGCTTATAGTACAACTGTGTAAATTTTCAAGAAAATTGGTTCAGCCGTTTCGGTGTTTATAGTTAACGGACACACACACACACACACACACACACACACACACACACACACACAAAGTTCCATTTATAAATAAGTTTAGATTTAGCAAAACACGTAAAACTTGAAATGTTCAATTTTTTAAATTCATTATTATTGTTATTATTATTATTCCGATTTCTGTTATGATTACACTACCTACCAAGTCTGCAAGAATACCTAAGGCAGGTGGCGCGTTGTTATGGCTACATTTCATGATTTATATTCTAACTTCTACAGCTAGCGTTACATGGTCACAGTTCGTAATGTGTTTATCAGGACAATATTTTGTATTTCACTTAAGTCAGGATTTCCAGGAATTTTCAGTGTGTTCTTGTTTTCCTTTTTTATCATTCCAAGTGATCCTACTATCACTAGTACTATTCTTGTTTTCATTTTCTACATTTTTTTCTATTTCGATTCTCAGGTCTTTATTCTTCGATCGTTTTTTAAATTCTTTGGTTATATTACAGTCTACAAGACAAGCCATATTAATTAGTTGGTCATTTTTTTTCTTTTCGGTTTTTGACAATTATGTCTGGCCTATTTGCTTCAATCTTCCTGTCCGTGAAGATTGTGCAAATCTAGAAAATTTGATTTCCCTAATCAGTACTGGGTGATGTTCATAACAGTGTTTAACATCTTGTCCAAAGTGTTTACACATTATCTAATGTAAATATTTTGACCCAGTCTAAGGAAACAATTTATTTGGGCGCAAATACAGAACATTCTGAGATAAGATGGTCTGTAGTTTCTTGATACCTATCACAGAATTTGGATCCACACTTTTATGGATGATGTTTGAAAGTTCCAAGTGGAAATATTTGGTCTTGCACTGCAAAAATAATCTACATGCTCGTAACCATCAATGTGTATTAACCTAATCAACATTGGGTTTATTATCAAGTTCTAGATATTGGCCATGCAGAGGTTTGTCTTGCCAACGTTGTTTCGTCTGTTCAAGAGTTATCTTCTTGGCTTTATTTTTCATATTTTTGCTGCAACAGTTGGTTCTTGGGTTCTGTATTTGTTTTCTACAGAATCTACTAAATGTAAATCTCGTTTGTATTCACAACTTTCTTTAATGATTAGATATTTCTCTTTCTGTTTTCGTGTTGTTTGACTAATCGTATCATTCAGTCCTTTGTTGTTCCTATGTATGTTAGTAATTCAATAGTTTCTGTTTTGTATGACACTTCTAGCTGAATAAGACATCTTCTATCTTCTTTACGGGACATGTATAGATAGTCTACATCAGCCTTTGGATTATGAATCTTAGGCTTAGAAAGAAGTGTTCTTGACTTGAAATTCATTCGTCTGATTTCATTCAGAATCCAGTTCAAGATCCTGAAACTATATTGAACCACTCTGATGACAAGTCTATTTAATGGACAAAATTCTCTTCTGAGAATTCAGTTCAGTTCGTAATATCAACCGTACCCTTCTATTCTCTCACTCATTCACATCGAGGTACTTATAAGCCTCTTTTTACTCTAAATCTTTGATTCTTAGCCCAGACTGTAAACTAATAGGGGAGAACTGTTGTAGTTATCCTCGTAAAATCGTAAAACTGTGGCTTTAGCACATTTATTCAAACCGAATTCCATTTCAATGATGTCACTGAAACATTTTACTGTTTTCAGGTAACCTTCCAGCTTACCATCGTTCTAAGTATACAACTTTAAGTCATCTATGTAAAATAAATGACTTATTTTCTTTTGAGCTATTTTATAAGCAGATAAAGTTCTTCAAAGCTGGTTAATGCTATTAGTGATATGAAAAATGGTAAAGAGTTACCTTGAATATTCCTCTGTTGATGTTTATTTCATCAGTCCTATAGATTCCATTTATATAACTGAGGTGAATTGTTATTTTCCATAGCGGCGTACATTGTTTGATGAGATTGATGATGACGGATGATATCCTGTATATGTTAAAAGGCTTTCTTGTTTAAAGATCTATAAACTTGGTACACTATCGAATGCCTTACGATCCAGGCAGTACTGAGTTTTTTTTTTTTTGTATTGAAGCAGTTTTTCAAGATTAAATTAATAAGTAATTGGTCATTACATCCATACGAGTCACGTTTGCACCCTTTTTGTTTAAATCGTAGCACTCCATTTTTTCCCTAAAGAATATGTCTATTTTGTCAGTTTGCAAGTAGTGTGAAACATGTAATTAACATGTAGTTTTGGGGGGGACATTTGCGTCACCATTCTTGGGTAGAAAGAAAGGTAATCCCTCTGGTTACTCATGCTACAATTTTAGTAGGTTCACTGACCATTTCTCAGATTTCTTTGGCTAGTTTTTGCGTTGTATTTAGAGAATGGGTGTGCGTTGTGGTGCAATGAATATCAGCTTGGAATCGGGGAAAACTAGTTCGAATTCCAGTTGAATTCGTTGCGTTTACCGCAAAAAAAATGGCAACCTACTGCGGTAAAAATATCTGCCAAATGAATCATGGATCGAAAGAGATATGGTCGCCCAAGCGTGTAGAATATAAGGAACTTAACTGACTGATTCGGATAAGAGAGCCAAAAGTTAAGAATTTTATCTATTTCTAGAGATTTCCAGTTGTGTGTGTGTGTGTGTGTGTGTTTTCTCACTGAACTTTTAAAGCCCTCTTCTGTGGTTCCCGCCTATGTTTGTTCTTGGTTTGCTTGTTATTTTATATTTCTTCTACCTTTTGCGGAATTCACTCTGCTTCTTTGATGTTTTCTTTAGGGTAACCTTATATTTTTTTCAGAATTCTATAACTTCTCCTTTCGTCGTGGGTAGGGAATGGCGCTGTCTTTTCAATTTTTTATTTGCCTATTTCTCTGCAAAATTTATTCGTATCGATTCGTAAGTTTTTGCTCTGTCTGTGGAAACTTGATCATTTTTCGTAGCGTCTGATTCTTTGAGCCTTCACTTGTATTGTTTGCTTTATTTTTTCCTTAGCTGATAGGACTTCATTTTCATTCCTAATTTTCTACTTTTTTTTACTTTTCTAGTCCTTACATTTGTTCCTTTTGCCAATTCAGTACTAATAATTCACTTTTAAGTTGTTCCATTTCTTTCTCTATTTTTCTTCTCCCAGTTGGATCTCTATGTCCGCAAGTCTGACTTTCTTTACTTTTATGCTTAATATTTTAGTTGCTGCTATTACTGATTCATATATTTCTTTCTTGAAACTTATATGTGGGTCTACTTCATCCAGAATTAATTTGAATGCGGCATTGAATAGTTTAATAGTTTTGACGTTATGCTTTGTTGGTTGCAATTTGGGGAGTTGTTCTCGTTCGTCCATTTCATTTTTGTGTGTGTGTGTGTTTGACTAATATGATTTCTTTCTTAGCTTCCTGCATACTAGATTTTCCCGTAAAATAATTCGGTTCAATGTATTTTGAACTCGCTTTATTGCCGGCTTGTGAGCGACTAACATCCCGTCTTTGCAATTCTTCTGATCTTTCAGCATTATCTTCATAGTGATTGATGTTTATCTCAGTTTTCTCATTATGAACTGTGGTTTGTGTAATGCTAGTACTTTTTATGTCCATTTCTGGTTCCCTTTCATGTTCTGTTTGTTCATCTATTCTGGTCGCAGTTCTTTTTATTTATTTAATTTCAGATTCTGTCAGTTGGCTATTTCTCATAATGTACTTTTTTACATTGGCAATTTTATTTTCTCAATTTACTATCTAATTGCTTATCCAAATTTTTCTAGCCACATTTCATGTTTGCTGTGTGATTTTTTCTAGTGTTTGTGGAATGCTGCATAGAATGCAGTTTGTACTCCTTATGAGACCATTTTACCTTTTCTTTCTTTAAATCAATAGTTGTAGATCTAGTTGAAGAATTCTCATTATCATCATTGGGATTATCTTGATTGTGGGGACCTGAAGATTCATTATTTGTGTTCCTATAACAGATTTTTAGATCTCAGGTATGTTCGTTCCTGGAGCACACGCTTCCTATTTATCCACTGGAAGAGCCGTACTGGACTTTTTGGTTTGACCTTTAGTTCGCATATTGTTACCACGAATGACGCACGAGTCCAAAAAGCAACCCAAAGTTGCCCAGCGCATTGGGTAACTTTTTACAGAGTTCTGAAGCATTTTGGAGATTGCTTGCTGCGTCATAACGCAGCAGCCATTAACTCCTCGGAACGATTAACACCTCGAGCTGCGGGTTGTTCTTCGGAGTTTTCTTTCTCCTAGATTGGTTGCCAAGAGACAGAGATGTAATCAGAAGTCAAAAAGACAGTGGAAAAAGAAGCTAAAAAAATTCGATGACACAAAACATTATTACACGAGAATATTATATATATATATATATATATATATATATATATTTTATTGTTAATAGCTTAAATGTTCTATGTTTACTGTGTGTTAATATTTACTCTTTGATAATGGCTTATGTGAGCCGAAAGCTTAAACCCGATAAAAAAATTCAACAAATACTGTGATTTCTTGTTGTCTTTCAACGACATCACCATCAAGTATATCAGACGGTATGAACGGATCCTACACAAAATTAATAGACAAAACTTGTCTATATTATTCAATGAAACCTGCATTAATATATATATATATATATATATATATAATCAGCATGCAATGTGGGAATAGAAGAATCCAAAGGAGTATCCTGTACATACAGAGACCTCTAAACATAGATGCATATAAATACATATACAGTTAATATAAGAAAAATTAAGGCAGATACGTCATTTCATGGTGAATCGGAATTTTTCTTATATATATATATATATATATATATATATATATATATATATATGTGTGTGTGTGTGTGTGTGTGCTTGTCTGTGTGTTTATGTGTCTCCATTCTAACAAAACCTACTCCTTTGAAACACTTGGTCCGATTTCAACTAAAATTGGGTCACTTGTCGATCATGACATTTGATGTACGCAAAAGCTTTTCGAATCGATTTACAGGATACGCCAGAAATCACCGAAATGCTCAGAAATTAAAAGCTCTTCTCGTCCGAGACGCCTTATGTGAATTCAACCAAAATCGGGTAACTCGAAGATCAAGCTCAGAATCTATGATGTACATAAAAGAAGCTCGAATCAATTTACAGGGCTCGTCAAAAATCATCGACAAACATAATTTATGATAGTCTTTTGCGCACTTTTATGCATTTCACCAAGACGCTTCACTCAAATTCAACCAGAATTAAGTCACTGGTAGATCAAGGTCTGATGCCTTGATATGCGACTAAAAATTTTAAATGACATACAGGGTGCAGTAACAATTAATGGAAAATATATTTTTCGCGAACGTTTATTTCTCCGAAAGGCTTAGTTGTATTCCAACAAAAATCAGGGATTTTTTGTAATTTTTAGTTTATTATATACCATAACAATTATCATATACTATAACAATTATCATACACCATAGCAATTATCATACACCAGAACAATTATCATATACTATAACAACTATCATATACCATAACAATTATCATGCACATAACAATTATCAATACCATAACAATTATCATACACCATAAGAATTATCATATACCATAAAAATTCTCATATACTATAACAACTATCATATACCATAACAATTATCATATACGATAACAATTATCATATACTATAACATTTTCATGTTTTCTACAAGGACAATGGATCCACTTCTTCTTCGTTGCAACGTCACCGAATCACATTACAGGCCCCTGTAACGCCCGCCCCCGTTCTCCCAATACATCATTCCTGTTTACTGACAAAACTGACCAAGCCTGAATCCCGTTTTACAAATACAACAAAAGCCAATACTTACGCGTTATGGCAATCTCACACTGGAAGTTTTGAATAAGCACTTGACCTTACCTTTTCAACATAACCACTAAAAAAACACAAGCAACGCCGAGCTATATAGCTAGTGCTTAAATAAAAAGAGATGTTTATTTTTATGTTTATTTTTTTATTGTTGTTGCTACTGCTCCTGCTAAACTAGCTCATTATAAATTAAAAATAATCGTTCTTTAAACTAAACTAATTGTCAAAAAGAATTTAATGGAAAAAGATAATGTTAACATTCGGTTAATAAATAATGTAACCTCGTTGCCAATTTGTTGTGGCTCAGTTGGAACCAGAAATAAAGACACAAAGGCGGATTAGTATTAAACAAATATATTACAAAGACAATAGTACAAACATATACCAATAAGAGATTATTAATGTAACTGTTTAGTTTGGCTATCAGAGTTATCGATTGGAATAGCTTTCACTGTTACTCTACCTGTCGATATCTTACTTTATACTCTGCTTGTACAATGCAGAGCTGCTACTTAAATATAGCTTGGACAAGTTCATGTGTTATATGGGTGAGTTCCAATAACAATAAGGTTAATCATTGTTGTGCAATTAAAAAAATATAATAATAATAATGTTTCATTTTTAAGATAATATGATCAAGTGACACATCCTTACAAATTAGAATAATGAATAATATTTTATTTATTGATTAATTTAAACAAAGCAGTGATATTATTTTTCAGAGTATATTCTTTAAAGATACAGGTTTACTGATTATTTACTTGCATATATATATATATATATATATACAAACTTTATTCATTTGTTCGTCCGACTGGATATTCAGTTATTTATCCACTTAACTCGTCGAAAATACTTAATGTTATCTACAAACTAGTTTTGTAGTTTTTCTAAGAAAAAATTATCTTAGTCTTTCTAAAAAAAAATATCGTGATTTTTCTAAGAAAAAGATTTCTTTCGAAATATCTACAACTAGTATCGTAGCCTTTAAGTAGGTACTTCCACTAAATCACGAAAAAACAGCATAGTTACTTTCAAACTAAATTTGTAAAAATTTAAAAAGTTTTTTGAAATTTTATTTTAGTTCTAATTGAAAGCTAAATGATTAAACTTACGATTTCTAGTAAGCAAAATACTCCGGTTAATATCCAACAGAAATTATATTAATTGGAATATAAAGGTTTGATTTTTTTTATTTTTCAATTTTGAATTTGAAGCCATTTTTGAACGATCGACACAGTTTTGTGAACAAAAGATAATTCTCAGTTTTAAAAATCTTGCAAAAATAAAATATATATCTGTGACACATTATGTTTTTAAAAATTAGCAAATTTTGTGTTAAATTAATCTGATTTACACAAATATTACTTATTCATAGCGTGAAATTTAGAATAAAACTATTTCTTAATCACAAGTTTGAACTTTTTGACCTGTACGTGTTGTAAATCAAGATCGTGTTGACATGTTCTTGATTAGAGATAAAAAGTATGGCATTCATAAACAACAAAATTGTTCTCATTTCGTTTCGGGTAAGGGAGGAAACTCTGACCTTTTGATTTGCACATGGAAATTACCATACAAAAAAAAAACATCAAAAATTGACAAAAAAGTTTAAATTATTTTAAAAATATTTCTGCAAAATGATTTTTATTAAAGTTTTCAATTTTCGATAGGCAATATAATTATCAATTCTTAACCTAAAAAATCTAACGGCAAAAGTTCTTTAAAAGATTTTTTAAAGATTTTAAAAACTTTATGAATTTTTATGATAAAACAAATATAAACAATTCTTTTAAAATTTTATTAGTAATCGAAATTTTTTTCTTTAGACTATAATATCCTTAATTATTATTACTTATTCCCGCAGTTAAAAGCTTATCAAATTAAATTATATCAGAGTTTTATTGCATTTTTTATTTTACTCTTCGGAGCAGATTTTCGAATAGTGTTCTCAAATTTAAAATTAAAAAAATAGATTATTTATATTCCTCAACGAGTCCTACGTTTAATTACTAAAAAAACTATTTTGCAGCCAATTAAAATTTATTGAAATTTCATGGTTTCACGTGGAGGGGGTAGCAGAGTTAAAAAAAATATTTTTCCAAGATTTTTAAAAAATAATAATTTTAAAAATAATTTCATTCATTTTTAATGAATACTAAATTATTTGATTTTTACGAGAATTTCCAATTTAATGTGTTTGTCACCGAACAAAAATTAGGTGATGCAATCATTACGTTTTCCATTATAAAGCAGTCGTAACGTTTGTTTAACCGCTAACTCAAATCAAAACAAAATTTTGTGTCAAAATTTCGAAAATGTTAGAAGGGATTAAATTTTTTTTTTAAATAATTAAAAAATACTTTGATCCTTCTTCTTAATAATAATATATACTTTTTGATGGAAAAAGATTCTTTTATTAAGTCTGGGTTTTTTTTTATTTATGTTATGCTGTTTTATGCTGTTTTTTAGCGATTTTTTGGAGGTACCTACCTTTAAGGAATATATGGATAATACTGATAAGAAAACTAATTGTTTAATTAGTCAGGATCTTAAAAAGAGAAACGAGTTAATTAAATAATAATAAGAAGAAAAATTCATATTTACGTTAAAATAGTAGTAAAATTAACAAAATTTCATATTTACATTAAAAAAAACAGAAACTTTATCATTATTATTCTTGTTAATTAATAACTACTTTTAGAAAATATTCACTATGTCCTACAGAAATACCCACAGTTATTCTCAAGTCTATTCACTTATCCAGTTGTTATTCTTTTTAGTAATATTTGTTTCATCTTATTTCTGTTTCTTCAAAATCGCCATTCTTCGATCAGTATGTAATCAGCGCGGATCAGAAATCAAGAATAATCATCAATGATATTTGAACTTTGCTCTCTTCCCATATCGAATCCCACAGGAAGTGGTCAATGTTGCAAAAGGTCACGAGGATATCCGTTTGATTTTAATTAACTGACTGCCACCATAACGGATGATATAAATGTGAATGGTGCTGCTATAATGGTAGCTATTGTCTCAATGTGCTGTATAGTGGATAATCATGTCTCATGAGTTAAAGTAAATTGCCTGTATAAATTGTTTTGAATTAAGTGAGAGTCAGCTTTATAAATGAAACTAGCATTATAGCACGGCGTTGCTCGGGTGTAATGAAAGCTTTAAAACTAATCCATGGTTCTGGACTCAGCCTAAAGAATATGTGTGTGAAGTTTGGTGAGAATCGGATAAAAATTGTGGATTTGTACAAAGGACATACAGACAGATAAACAGACACACACACAAACATCTTGCTTTATATATATATATATATATATATATATATATATATATATATATATATATATATATTATCGATTTTCTGCACTATTGTAAGAACTGCAACTTTGAACCTTTTGAATATCGTTTCTTATGGCTTTGTCTATGAGTATATCAAATTTCATTAAAATCGGATCACTCCTTCTATAACCCGATTTTTTCGATTATCGATTTTCGATATTTATCGGGGGTACCTCGACACAAAACCTAGCTAAGAACACTCGCAGACACTTATAGTACAACTGTGTAAATTTTCAAGAAAATCTGTTCAGCCGTTTTGGAGTCTATAGATAACGGATACGCACACACACACACACACACACAGAGACAAAGGTCCATTTATAAATAAGTTTAGATAGGTAGCCATTATAGTTCCCTGTATCTTTGAAGGCCGGTATATAGTGCGCTGTTTATCCATGACTAAAAGTTAAACAAACTAGGAAAATACATTCAATGCAAAATCATCCCAAATTTACAGGTGCTTAAGAAAAAAGCGTTAAATATTAAGAAATGACGTTATCTGCGGTTTTTGCAACAAAAAATGGTTCAAAATCAAAAGGATGACAATAGAAGATAAGTGTGTCTAAATTCAGAATCGTTCAGTCTAGAATTACGGAAAGATAAAATTAAATGAATCTAAATAAATAAACAGAAAATTCTGTTTGTCCGTCCTCTAACCAGGCCACACTTGCTCCACATAGACATATACATTTTTTTGAATCAGGATGATCTAAGAATTGAAATACTGTCTTTCATATGGTGCTTGAAAATCCAGCATCAGGACTGGTGTCCGGGTGAGAAAATAAATGAAAAAGTAATGATTTTAAAAAATTTTGATTTATATTGAGTTTAAAGTCACACAAAAACTTTAATTATTTAAGACTTTTATTTTAAATTCAGTTGAAAATATCTCCGAGGCTTTATGAATTCAGGAAACCAATTTTATTTGAATTGAGGAATTTAAACTTATGTCTTCAAAATTAATATTGCTGTTTTCTAAGATGGACGAGATACATTTAGTATTGAGGCCAAAAGTCCAAATAACCTTCCAGAGGATGTAGCTTCAAAGTCCTCACAAGATAGTTATCAATAAATACATGCATACACATAGATAGATAGATAGATAGATAGATAGATAGATAGATTGTGGGCGTGAACATCACGCCTAAACGAATTCGTGTGATTCCTTTAAGCTTGATTCAATGTAATTATTTTCGTTTGATGAAGATAATTGCATTGCAGTGTTAAACTGACTGTCACCATGCAGTGCTGCTACCTAACTAAATCTAAAAACGTTCCATCTCCGATATTGAATGCTCTTCGCCTATACACGCATATACTAAATATACGCTTATAGTATGAGAATAAATATATAGGTGTGTGTGTGTGTGTGTGTGTGTGTGTGTGTGTGTTAAGACTGGATATATATATTAACAGTGGATGGTGACCGTCTGTTTAATGCCCAAACACAATCATATCATGTGGATAAAGTCGAGCTCGACTGTTTATATACGTATGCCAAGGTCGATAATTTGCCGCTTATTCTCTTTTTACGTGTCCAGTGTCCAACTGTGTGTTATTAATTATCTAAATCCTAAAGAGATGATTCATAAATTTAACTTAAGGTTCATATCGAAGTCTTTTCAACTCATGAATTATCCCTTGAAGCATAAGATGATTAACAGAAAAATCGTCGGCGCAATAGCTAGCTAAGAAAGGTGTTATATGACCGCCTCCCAGCGGTGAAACAAGTTTCGATTTATCACTCGAAGGTAGTCTTGTCAAAAGATGACAAAATAGTCAAGTGACACGCCTATAAACAGTTTCAATGATCTTTGCTTGCATCAAGGAACACCCCCGTCCAAAGGGATCTCAGACTTAATTTCTTTTACTTTTTTCGTTCAGCGATAATAGATTGATGCGGTTTTTAGAAGTGTGAATGAGTTTAAGTTTGTTTTGTTTTTTTAATTTGTTGTTTTTACTCTTCTTCTGGCGCACACACACACACACACACACACACACACACACACACACACACACAGATATACACAAATAACCACTCACACATTCACATAGACAAACCAACGCGCACTCACAACGTATTTTAAGTATGACGTTCCAGTTCACAGACGACACGAATGCATCGGCAGGTTTCAGAAAGAAGAAAGGAATAATAACCATAAATCTGTTGTGTGCAAAATCATTGCTAATTTTTAATTATTTTTTTAAATGCCGATTTGCTACAAAGTATTCATCCTTGTATATCTTTAGTTTTCGAAAAGAAAAGTTTGCATGTCCCTAATATGTATATATATATAAAGTTTTATTTGGCAGTAATGTAAAGTGTCAAACATTTTATTGTAGTTTACTGGTGGAAACGCATTGCAGGCAAGCAGACTTTTTGTCATAAAGTGCTCGATGTTAAGGTAAAGATAGAGCGTTAAAAATGAATGAAATTAATTCGGAGGAAATTGTTATTCATGATTGAAAAAACACTGTTCGGCTAAGTGACATTTTCTACTCATTAATTCCATTATATATATATATATATATATATATATATATATATATATTAAAAAAAGAAAGTAAATTACTTAGAAGGAAAATTCTCAGGAGTTCCGCTGTCGAATCTTATCAAAAAGTAAATATATATATATATATATATATATAAAGACAACCAAAATAATTAACAGCAAACGCCAACCCCAAAATTTTAAAGACATCCTTTAACCTCATCGAAATTCAAACAAAACCACACAACACAGGGGGTCACAAAATGCAACAAAAAAAAGATGTGGAGTATGCAACATAATAACAGAAGGAAAACACTTCCAGTTCTAAAACGCAACTACATTCGAAATAAAATCGGATCTGAGCTGCAATTCGAAAAATGTAGTTTACGCTCTAAAATGCGACAAAAGCGCAAAGATATACATAGGAGCGACACAATGCTTGAACAATAGAATTTCTCTTCATAGAAGCAATAGAAAATTATTACGTAACAGGAAATTATATGTTTCCTAACATTTGCATGAATGTAGTGATGGAAAACTCAGTGTTATAACAGTATATCAAAACACAGATTATGAAATATTAATAATACAGGAAAAAAGATTCATAAAAAAATACAAGCCTTCGCTTAATAAAACATGAAAAATACACACACACACCGAAAAACATACAGAAATACACATACATACACGCACACATACACAACCCACATACATACACACACACCAAATTCAAAAGATAACCCCAAACAATAACAAAGAACCAGATGACCCATAAAAACAAATCTAAGACATAAAGACGAAATAAATAAAAAGACGCTCACACACACAGACACACACAGATACATATACACACACACATACACCAAATTCAAAACACCGTCAAAGCAATAAAGAACAACCAAATGACCGATAATAAGATAAGTTAAGGCAACTAGAAGATAATTTTAACATACTAAAAAGGTCACCCCGGACCAAAACCACTTCAAAATGGGATAAACACTTGATTCATTCATCTGTTTATTTATTTATCTGTTTGTCCATTTATATACATGCTGATATGGAAAAAACAGACCATTCAACGTGCCAACATTTGATTTATTTTATTTTACTGATTTTATTTATTTTCCTATTTTTTCTACTTACTTATTTATAAAACAACAACTTCGCGATCAGAAACAAAAGGAACTCGATACGAAAAACCACAAATGTATTCGCCTGAAGAGAGTGTGATTAGATTCAGTTTCGAAGGTAAAACAAGAATAAAATTACCTCTAGCTACACAGAAAATCATAAAACTATGCTATCTAATTACTAAGCAATGTTTTTTCACTTTTAATGACCATTTCTATAGACAAAAATTTGGTTTACCAATGGGATCGCCTCTCAATGGTGTTCTCGCTTGTTTATTTTTAGAATTTCTGGAAAGAGATTGTTTCAGAAACATTTTACCACCAAATTCCTTCTACTTTAGACGACTCCCTTCTAATCTACCCAGAAACTACTAACATAGCAGATTTAGTCGACAAACTTAATAACATTGAACCTACTATAGATTTTGCCTTCGAAACTGAATCTAATAATACTGTTCCTTTCCTAGATATCATATTACACAAAAATAACAACAAACTCGATTTTGACGTCTAGAGAAAAGCTACCAACAAAAACGACCTGATAAATTTCTACTCCAGCCACTCTTCTAAAATCAAATCTGGTATTATTATAGGTTTCTTTTTAAGAGCACTAAGAATATGCAGCCCCCAATATTTAACAAAAGAAGAAAAATACATAAAAGCACATTCAGAAACTTGCATTACCCATAACACTCCAACTACATCGGAGAAACAAGTAGAAATCTAAAAAAAACGTATATATGAACACAAAAGAGACATCACTAATAATAATCTAACAAATGCATTATTGATTCACAGAAATAAATTCAACCACAATTTCGATTTAAAAAATGTCACACTAATAAAAAGAGTGAACAATTTATCCAGAAGAAAATTTATCCAGTACAACCAAAAAGTCAATTTACGCCCCGGTTTTTTTCCCAATCTCACCTTTACTTATGGAAATTATACTAAAACAGACTAACATGCATCATAACAATTTCAAAGAAAACGGTTGAATTCGCTTCATTTTAACATCTCGTGACTTTGCACCACATATGAAGGAATTCTAAAACAGATTAACACACGAAATAAACAGTTTTCAAAAAAAAACGGTCAACTTCCCTTCATTTTAATATATCGTGACTTTGCACTACACTTGAAGAAATTCTAAAAACTAAAATATTCAGTTAATTTTTTGAAATGATTTGTGAGCGTCTTTGTGGTTGCCAATACTGTTTATAGATACGTAATTTAGAATAAAGCTCATTTCGTCTTTTTACCTTGATAAAGTCCATCACAGGACGAAACGCGTAGGCGATTTAAAATACATTTTTCCTCTTGTCTTTATTTTATTTAACCATTCTGTCCTTAATCTCAGATTATAACTGAGTATATTTTTACATATATATATATATATATATATATATATATATATATATATAATTGTGTCAAATCCGTTAACGGAGAGGATAATCCAAAAAGTTCTATTTAACCTAGTTTCCCCCTCTCTAATCCAATTTTAATCTTACTTTCTGTATTGATTGTTCTTTGAGAGTTTATTTCCGTGTTCTTTTCTTATTAGGAGAATTTGAGTTGACTTTATTTTATCTATTCGATATTTATATGCTTATATTTGTAAATTTACTTTATTATTTGTGTGTAAATGAGTTTTTATGTGTATATATGAGGTCTGTTTGTATATTTTGTGTACATATGTATTTATCAGTTTCTGTATATGTGTGTATATAGTTTTTGAGTGTGTGAGAGTCAGTCAGTCAATTAAGTGCCATACGTGATACACGCTTGGGCGATCATGTCTCGAAAGAGACATGACTGACTGGGCAGAAGATTATCCCGCAGTAGGTTGCCATTGCTTTCTGCGGTAGCCTGGTTGCCGACCAAGGCTATAGAACCCAATCTGTCCTGCTATTTAACCCATAACTGGAGGGAAGAGACGGATTAATACATTTCCCAAGGGTATTTGCGCGTAAGTGAATACAATGGATTCAACTGGAATTCGAACTCGGCTCCCTGGTTTCTCGTTCCGAGCCGATATCCACTGTACCACAACGCACATCCTCGTGTGTGAGAGTGAGAGTAAGTGTCAATATTTCTATAGAATAATATGTTGATTTTGTATGCATACGCATATATATATATACGCATACACACACACACACACACACATATATATATATGTGTGTGTGTGTGTGTGTGTGTGTGTGTGTGTGTATTTTGTCTTTGTGGTGACACGTCCTGTCTATCACTACATTTTGTCTTTATACATTTTCCCTCTTACTCCTCTAACTTTTTAAAGCTCTAACCTGATAACACCCGGAAAAAGTCCATACTGCTTGTCTTCCTGTTCTTCTAATGTCCTGATTAAATTAAACCATTTGAATTTTTTGTGGACTGGGAGATGATTGTTAAAAAAATGAAGTTAAAGTTTATAACCGCTTTAGATGATGTGTTGAGTTTTCCTTTATACATATACAAGCATCATAGTCCGGCGTTGCCCGTTCAACATTTTTTAATTAGATGATTAATACAGCGTGTTGCAATTTCCAAGCGCTTGTAGTCGCCGCCTCACTTTAAAACTCAGTTATATGAAAAAATAATTATATAAAAAATTGTTGTTTCAAAATTGTTAAAAAATTCTATTAAAAAATGTATTTTCTTTTGTTTTGCGTAAACGTGAGTTGATGTTTTGTGTGACATTATAAACAACATTGCGTTTGTTTTTGTTTCAAAATTACGGGAGAAAATATTTACATTTTTTGTTGACTAAATGAATTTCAGAAATTTTCGAAGAATATTTAAAAATGTAAACATTTAATTTTAGAGGAAAAAGTTACATTAATGCCACACGAATTACAGGTAGTTGACTTCCTGCATGAAATATTTAGCGTAAAAAAAGCTTTATTTTTTTAATTTTATATTCTGAAGCATGAAATATTAAATCTGAAAAAAAATTACTTAAATAATTAAATTAACCATTGGCACTTTTTACATATTTTGTTTTGTTTGAAAACACTTTTTTATAATATTATTAGTTTCAAAATTACGTGGGAAAATATTCACATTTCTTTGTTGACTAAATGAATTTTTAAAACGTCGGAATAAAAATTAAATATAAAGGCTCATTTTTTTTAGTCTCGTTTGGCACGTGTGATTTGATTTCTGTAATGTAATCTAGCAACCATCTTAGATCTTAGATGTTTTACGGAGAAAATGTAAACAATTGGCTCCATTGGCAAAAAACGTGCGAAAGGGAAAAATTGCTAAACTTAAACTCAAAAAGTATGTGTCGACCGGGTTTCCCTGTAGATGTGTGTCCCTAGAAAGTTGGAATGGCGTAGCTTAAAAAATGTAGACGGGCATTGATTACAGTCACACACAGACTCACAGATTGCCTTTTACGCTAAGTGGCTGGAAAACTCTGTCACCGATCTTGCTGGTGTCCACACCATGAATTTTTCAATCACTCAGTCCCTTACGCCAGTGGCGGATTTCCCCACGAGTTTATCGAATAACCCTAATGGAAGTGACTCACTGTTAGACCTCTGTTTTACTTCCATCCCTGACTCCAATCAAATGTCAAGCAGCTCTGCCCTCTTGGGAACTCTGACCATGCGGTGGTTTCCGTTAACATTTCCTTCCACTCCCACTCCACCAAAGAAGCTCAGGCCAGCAGAATATCCTACTGCTGCCAAAGAGCAGACTGGGACTCGTTCCGCAACTTCCTGTGTGGCGTCCCTTGGAAAAATGTTTTTAGTCTTCCCGTTAAAGACTGTGCATCCGAGATCTCCTCTTGGGTTAAGGTTGGCATCAATTCTTTCATACCAGCCAGGAAGTTTCGGCTTAAATCTCTTTCGTCTTCCCTGGTTCTCGCCTGCTTGCTCGGCCGCCATTGCCCACTGGAATCACTTCCTCCGGCTTTATAGGAGCCACGCGTCGGACCATAACAGACGCCTTTTCGCCTCTGCTCTTAACGAGTACAAAAAGATACTTAATGAAGCTAAGATGCTGATTGCTGCCAGAATAAAGCAGCTCATGGCATCCCGTAAGTTCGGCACCAAAGACTACTGGCGACTCTGTAAATGTGTGCTTAACAATAGTAAAACCTCAATACACCCTCTAATCAATAAATCTGAGGTGCTCACCTCCTCAGTGGACAAGGCTGAATGCTTTTCTCGCATATTCTCCAGCAGTTTGTCTGGAGCATCTACACCCGACTTCCCACTTAGAACCGAGGCCCAACTGAATGACGTTCACATTACCCCCTCGCTGGTCTCTAACATAATCTTAAAGCTTGACGCTCATAAAGCGAGTGAAGTGACGGAATCCCAATGATAGTTTTGAAGAAATGTACCTCTTAACTCTCTTTTGTCCTCTCTAAGCTCTACAACTACTGCCTATCTGCTTCCTCTTTCCTACCTGTTGGAAGTCTTCCTCTTTAGTTCCTATATTTAAGAATAATGGAGAACATTCAGACCCCGCTAATTACCGCCCTATCAGCCTCCTACCGATCTTTGGCAAAGTTTTCGAAGCCATTATCAACGCCGAGGTGGTTCAGCATCTCACAGCCCACAAACTCTTCTCGAACAAACAGTATGATTTCCGCTTCACCAGGGCTACTGATGATATGCTAACGACCCTCACTGAGTATATATACCAGGCTCTTGACAAGAATGGCAAACCTCGAACTGTTACCCAAGATATTTCCAAAGCGTTTGACAGAGTCTGGCATGATGTCCTTCTACGCAAGCTGCGGAGCTATGGTATAACTGAACAATTGTTTGACCTAATCCAGTCATTCCTCTCTAATCGCACAATGAAGGTAGTATTGAATGGACATACCTCGCAAAACTACCATACGAACGCGGGTGTCTCTCAAGGCTCTATTCTAGGTCCTACGCTTTTTCTGATCTACATTAACGATCTCACCGATGTAATAATGTCCTAAGTAGGCATATACGCTGACAACACCACCGTTTACTCTCGCCTCGATCAAAAATCTGCTGAGGTTAACAAAGTGAACCTCGCTGCGGAGCATGAGAAGGACCTCCAATCCGTGGTGAACTGGGGTAAGAAATGGCTCGTAAATTTTAACGCTTCCAAAACGAAGCTGCTATCTATTAACCATCATAGACAATCGCTCCTAACCCCCATTAGCGTGGATCAGGCTAGCCTCCCTGAGAGCAAAACACTACGCCTCCTTGGCCTAACACTGTCAGGGCCAGGAAGTGCAGGACCTGGAAGTTTTTACCGTCTGAGTCGATCCTGCGCATATATAAATCTACCATCCGCCCGTGCATTGAATACTGCTGCCACATCTGATCGGGTTCCCCTGCTATTCACCTCGGGGTTTTTGAGAAAATCCAACGGAGAATGTGTAATATGATCGATACCGACTTGGCAGCTCAGCTGAAGTCACTCTCTCACCGACGTGACGTGGCTTCCCTGTGCCTCTTTTACAAATATTTTCACGGCTTATGCTTCAATGAACTTAGGCCTCCTATGTATGAATTTACACGAGCTACTAGACTAGCAACTAGGTCCCACCCTTTTACAATAAAACTGATAAATGTAACCATAATTTCTACTCTAACAGGTTCTTTTCTCGCACTTCCCTCCGGTGGAATTCCCTTCCGTATACTAGCTTCCCCGACAGCTACAATCTCCAGAAACTTAAATGTAAGATAAATAGACATCTCCTATCTCACTAACTCGCATCCATTCTCTCAAGGTCTTTTCTCCATCCACTTCACTCCTATTACACCGGTATTCTCATCCGTCTATTACCCTCCTCCTGACATTTCCTATAACTAACCCCTCTTTCACATCACTTTTCCCTATGTAACCCCCTGCGCAACAGTGGCAGTAGAATGCCTTGCTTGGGGTGAAATGATTAAACACACACACACACACATACATACACACACACACACACACACACACACACACACATATATATATATATATATATATATATATATATATATATAGGGGAAAAAGGACAAACCTCGCTAAACAGAGAGGATAATCCCCCAAAAGATTACCTAATTAATATGTTATTAAATAGATAAAACTAGAAAGATAAGAAAAATCGTTTCTATTCAAAAGGAAGTGCAGGGTGGAGTTCCAAATGTCTTATTTTGGGTTGATTTGTCAATCTCAAAGATTGGCGTGAACAAACCTTGTAAAAGTCACGCTGAACTTCATCTGAAATAGTTTTTGAAATTTGATCTGCAAAGCAACTAACCTGTAATCTTTCCGTAAGTCTAGACTTATATGTTTTTACCAACATATATATAAATACATATATATATATGTGTGTGTGTGTTCGTGCGTGTGTGTATGCGTGTGTATAAGTATATGTGTGTACATGAGTATGTATATGTATGAGCGTATGTTTGTGTGTGTATGTGTGTATGCATATGAGTATAAGTGTATATCTTTGTGCATATGTGTCTATGTGCGTGTGTATTTGTATATGTATGGGAATCTGTATGCGTGTGTGTGTGCTTGCGTGTGTATGTGTGTGCGCATGTGTATGCGTGTGTGCGTGTGTGTGCGCGTGATCATGAGGGGTACGAGAAGAGGAAAAGGATTAAGCAAACTGATCTAAAATTTCGCATGTAATTGCTTATACCCACTATTTACGTGTCTACTTGAGAAAGGCATGAAGCTATTTTCCCCTTTTCCAAATAGGAAAAGAACTGATGATAAACTATTTCGCACTAATGCGCCAATTTCTATTACGTTGCATTGCGTGATAAGAATAACAATTACTGCGCATGCTTGGATCAGAGTAATATAAGCAATGAAACCAACCCCTGTTATTCTGTTTTGTTGCGTTCAACGTCACTGATATATAAGCGAGAGAAAACGTTTGATGAATTTTAATAAAGGTCAAAAGATGAAATCAGGGCATTTCCGAAACAGCTTCTATGATGAGTTTGAGGAATGGAAAATGTATCGAGGAAGGAAGCGAAGTACAATTCAACAGAATGGCTACTGTGGCACAGTATATATGTAGTTTTAATCAAAGAAAGGAAACAAATGCGTCGCAAGACACAGTACATGGAGATTTGCTGTGCTTTCTGATGCATTAGAGACCTTCAAAGTACTCATGACAACCAAGTTTCCAGGCATAGAATGTCGTCAAATGCGTAAACGTCGAAAGATTATTAATGGGCCGCTTGGCCCAACCAGTTTCCCTATCTTTCATTTCTTTTTTTAATTAATTCACCATAAAACAACCTAGACGTGATAGATTACTGAGAGTAAAGTAAATTGAAAAAGAGATATAAAAGAAGTGGAATTAACCCGAAAACACTAACCGTGGATATATAGTACCCAGCGCAAATGACGACATTTTAATTACAATTTAATTAAATGTTCATTACCTGATTTTCTTACCTAAATAATGTTTTTCAGTTTCTATTAATGTTAACTCAAAGTACAAATTTTGAAGTGCCTGCATGTAAAATATTTCAAATAAAGAGTTATATTTAATATTTTTTTGATATTTTCAAAATCCGGTATGATATACCCATGGTTAGTAGTGGTGTAACTTTAATTGATGCTTAGTGTTCCAGAGTTACGAAGACAAATGATTGGCGTTGCACTTAAATTGTAGTTTGCAAAAAATTAAGACGCCCAGAGCGGAGTGCCGTAAGCAAGAAGTGTGAAAGAAGAAACTATTAGGATAGAATTTGCGGTTATGTCCAGCAATTTCAAGTGTAAAATGAAGAGATCTGACTGCTAATCTGTAACTACGTTTTGTTCATGAACTCGAATTACCAAAGAGGAAATTTTAACCGAACGATCACCATGAGAATATTGATACAAAATCTACAGAAAAAGCCATGTTACCATGAAGGGAATGTGACTGAAGCCGAGATGATAGATCGAGACCTATAATATTGCAGACTCTTTGGATTTTGACAAGAATATTTAGATAGATAGCAGAAGCACCAGACAAGATGAACTAACTAATATTCAATGCTCGAACGGGAATGGTAGACGAACAGACATGTTATCTAGATTCTAGCGAGAGAAATTGACACGAATAGGATACAGTGAACCAACTTTTCACTTTGTGATTTCTTTCGTTTTAATATCGATAACGTAGAATATTGATTGAAACTGACTGATTTCTGTGCAGGTTTATGTCTTTTTTGAAAGTCCAAAGAGTAACATAACGAAGTACAATTATCTTTGTTCCCGCGTTTTCAATCAAATCTTTGTACTGGTAGATAAATCAAAAATGATTTGAACCTCGAAATCTTTACGGATCGGACAAACATTTCATTTACTCATCAATAGAAAACTGGGAGTAATAAAATAACCTGATCTATTTCTGCAGTTGTAGTTTTTGCGCGGGAGAAAACAAAAAGGTGTATTTGTTTGCTTATGTGTGCCTCGTAGTCAACCATGCAGTCAATTACTGGTTAAAAAAAAACAGAAATGTACACTCACACACACGCATACACTAAATATAAGCTTATAGTATGAGAATAAATATATAGGTAGGTGTGTGTGTGTGTGTGTGTGTGTGTGTGTGTGTGTGTGTGATGTTTAAAGTTTACTTAACTTTGGAAGAATAGTCTATATCACGGACCAGACTTTTATATATATATATATATATATATCGTTCATTCAGTAATGAATTAGAACACTGTAACTACTGTCGTATGAATACATGGTATATCATACGCTAAGAGTCTGCCTCCTTCTACCATAGCTCAGAGGTAGAATTGCCGACTGACGCCAAATCGGTTGGGTTTCTAATCCTCGGTAAAAGCAATCGGATGTCTAACCCTACTGATTGATACAGCAAAACAAATCTGTCTGCGAAGGACTATATATGTATATAATCCTACTTTTCATGCATTATGCAATCATCAAGTGCATTTTATGAATTGAACGTTTTTCTATTTGAATAATTATTTTAGGTATTAGAGTTCCTTAAGTTAAGATTGTTATAGATTATAAATTCGGTGTGTGAATAATTTATTTAGTTAATTTATAATTTAATTAGGTTTATACGAAACCCAAAAATGGAATAGGATACTAAAATCGTGGAAATAAAAATATTATTTCAGGGTCCGATTATTATTAATCTTAGGTTGAAAAGGATGTTACTAGTTTGTTTATATTGAGAACGAAGCATTCGAATGGATATTTCTTTTAAAGAATAAAAAATAAATCACTTAAAATTTTAAAAAATGATAATAATTAAAAAATTTAGAAAATAAAAGATAGATAAATAATTTGATTTTGTTTTAAAATAGAGAGTAGTAAAATGAAAAAAAAAATAGATACGCACACATACGTATGGCTTTTCGATTTGAATTATTATTTGAAGTATTAGCGTTGTTAAATTAAGGTTGCTGTAAATTATTAATCGAGCGTGCCAATATATTTATTTGTCAAAGTATAATTTAGGTTTATACCGAAACTTAAAAAGGGAACCAGTCAGTTAGGTGCCATACGTAATACACGCTGGTGCGATCATGTCTCTTTCGAGACCTGACTGACTAGGCAGAAGATTTTTACTAAGTAGGTTGTCATTACTTTCTGCGGCAGACCAATTGCAAACCAAGACTATGGAACCCAAACTGTCCTGCTATTTGACTTATAACTGGAGGTAAAAGGAGTTACGCGTAAGTGAATTCAACGAATGTATATGATAAAAATATAGTTTTAAGTTAGGATATATGTATAGGTTTAAGTGCTCAATATCAAAGATAGAAAATATTTTAAATATAAAAGTGGACACTAATGTCAATAAAGTAAAAGGTAAAAACACGTACATTATTATACACTTTACCATTCAAAATATTCTACGCACATACATTTGAAACTAAAAAATAATAACCTATTGCTCTAATACACGTGACTCATATCTGACCAATAAGAATTAAACCTTTAACCCCAACATACCAGTATTCTGCGTATCTTTGTTTTTTTGGGTTTTTTATATATTTTTTAATTTATTCTTACTCTCGATCTCTGAAGTTTTAATAAAAGTGAAACTTGTAAGATTGAGATCTGCTTCTTTTTTTTTTTACTCTGTTCTGTCATACAATTTTTTATTTGCATACAAAGTAACGGAGCTGGGGTGGGTAATATATTCCTCACTCTTTTCTAATTAATCTTTTTACATTTATGTAACCCCCTGCACATCAGTGGCGTTTCCGCCTTGCTCGGGGTGAAATGATTAAAAAAAAAATATATGGGCTGTGAGCGAGAAAGAAATAAGCAGATTGTGTTATCCTCTAACATGACTTTTTGTGTTTTAGTTCAATCCTCACTGGCTGCTTTATATCTATGAATTCGTTTAGCTGAGGGACACTCACGAATACACACACACACACACACACACACACACACACACACACACACAGATTCCTGTCTTCAGTGAATAATTCTCAGAATAAATTCGACCAGAATAGCTATTATCTCAAATCGACACATGTCTTCTAAGATAACAATCCAATGCGGTAAATAACGAATCACAAAGAATCTTTTCCTTCCAGAAGTTTACGATTATTTTCTTTGTTTTATTTTCGAGGAATATTTTTGTTTGCATTGAATTTACACTGGAGTTGAAACGAACAGAGGCTCCATCAGGAAACTGGAGGCAGACAAACACTGGGTCCGGTTTATTGGCAAGCCAAAAATTTACAAAGAGACTTTTCTTCTTTCTCTTTTAAATACAATTTTTCTATTCATTCTTATGACGTTTGGCCATTACGACAGCTACTAATAGGGCGTGCATGCATTGCATGGGCGGAACTCTTTTCATCTCCCTCCTTTAGTTCTTAGGGTACCGGACTAGAGTATAAATAATTAGTCCGTTGCCGGTCATCCTGGTAGACTCTGCTGGTGGAGACTTGTTGTTGAGCCTGAGAATCGTGTGGTAAGTTGTTGGTTTTGCTGTATGCGTACCGTAGGGGTTAAGCATGCGGCAAGTAGCCTTAGCCATTGTATGCGTCGAATCCATTCAAGAAGTTGGTGATCATGGCTTTGCACATTATCCACGTGGAAAGTAAGCTTGGAATCTTCACCTTCTATATGCCGTGTCTCTTACATTTGTGTAAAACAAAGAGTACTAAATAATCTAAACTTATTTATAAATGGAACTCTGTGTGTGTGTGTGTGTGTGTGTGTGTGTGTGTGTGTGTGTGTGTCCGTTACCTATAGACTCCGAAACGGCAAAACCGATTTTCTTGAAAATGTACACAGTTGTACTATAAGCGTCTGCGAGTGTTCTTAGCTAGGTTCTGTGTCGAGGTACCCCCCGATAAATATCGAAAATCGATAATCGAAAAAATCGGGTTATAGAAGGAGTGGTCCGATTTTAATCAAATTTGATACACTCATAGATAAAGACATAAGAAACGATATTCAGAAGTTTCAAGGTTGCAGTTCTTACAATAATGCAGAAAATCGATAATATATATATATATATATATATATATATATATATATATATATATATATATAAAGCAAGATGTGTGTGTGTCTGTTTATCATCCTGTAAGTCTGTATTTTTTTCAGCCCTTTTATTTTAGTTTTTGCTTCGGGTTTGGCTCTAAGTAAGTATAATTGTAGTTCTTAGTATCAGCCATGACGTCATTTACTCAGAGGACTTATTTAGCTTTCAAAATTCAGTTTACGACGAATAAAACTTATTTCATATCGATACCAGGAAAACAAAATTTGACTTACATCCATTCATTTTTCTTTCAGTCTACGGTTTCGCTTTAACTGGAAACAACTATTGTTTTTTAGTCTTTCGTGCCAACGTCCAAAGAGTCTGAACTCCAGGACCATGGATTAGTTTTAAAGCTTTCATTACACCTGAGCAACGCCTGGCTATACTGCTAGTATTAAAATATTACTGACCACTCATTGAAAAGAAAAACAAACTATTCGAAGCTATCATTTCACTGGTCAACACGGTTATTGGTGCCAAGAAACAAAACACGTTTGATGGAGGCTGATTCCAAAAATGACCATAGATTTTTCCCTGTTAGCTACCGTTTTTTGCTGTATTCCACATACTTGCTTCCCCGACAGCTACAATCTCCAGAAGTTAAAATGTAAGATCAATAGACACCTCCTAACACACTAACTCGCACCCATTCTCCCAAACACTCTTCCTATGTACCTCCTTACTCGTCTATCACCCTCCTTCTGACATTTCCTTTATCTAATCGCTCTCTCAGCACCTTCCCCTATGTGACCCCCTGCGCTATAGTGGCAGTGGAATGCCCTGCTTGGGGTGAAATGATTAAAAAAAAAAACGAAAATTGCTAACATTTTTGGTAAAAGAAAAAGATCAATTTACGATCTTTGCTGATCGTAACATTTGGTTAATAACCGTCAATTTTCATGTAGGCCGAGCATCTGAAGTAAACAATTTTTGCATGAAAGAAAGTGTTTTTGAGTCAAATATGTTTAAATAAAAGTGCAGAATTCTTCCATTTTATTGCTAAAATTCAAATTAACTAATAAACTTTATCAGTAATAGCCTTTATCTCTAATAAGCTAACATGAATATTAAGTTTCATTTTTACATAGCCATCTAGAAAAATTTCCGGATAAATGTGGTGATGTGAGTGGTGAGCCAGGAGAACAATTTCATCAAGATATCAAAACAATGGAAAAGCGCTACCATTGACGGTGAGACAAACGAATGACGGCTGACTACTCTTGGAGTATCAAAAGGAACTTATATAACATGGAACATAAGTGACAATCAAGAAAGAAAGAATTTTTGCGATAGCTTTTATGTTCACGAATGTTTTATTTCTGCTGTTAGTTTATTAAATGATTCTATTAAAATTTTTGTTGGTCTTGGAATATATTAATCGTTTTATTTTTAAAGACTTAAAGTTTGATGGTGTTTGAAAAAATAGTATTTCTCAATAAGTAGAGCAATATTTGTTGGTTTAAATACGAATTTAGAGATTTTTAAGATTTTACTTTGAGAAATATTGCCATCGGTCAATATTATATATACAGAAAACACAAAAACGTTTGTTAACCAAAAAAAAAAATCATTCTCTGATTCAGCGCCCTCTAATTAGCTAACAAATAATATTTAGTGTCTCGAAACCAATCCGTTTTATCCTTGTTTTTGACCAGTGTTTTTTTTACCAGTGTTTTTTTACCAGTGTTATATGAAAAAAACGGATGTGCGTTGTGGTGCATTGGATATCGGCTCGGAACGAGAAATCGGGGAGACGAGTTCGAATTCCAGCCGACTTCATTACATTCACTTACGCACAAATACCCTTGGGAAAGGTATTAATCCGTCTATTCCTTATAGTTATGGGTTAAATAACAGGACAGATTGGGTTCTATAGCCTTGGTCGGCAACCAGTCTACCGCAGAAAGCCATGGCAACCTACTGCGAGATAATCTTCTGCCCAGTTAGTCATGTCTCTTTCGAGACATGATCGCCCAAGCGTGTATCACGTATGGCACTTAACTGACTGATATGAAAAAACAGCCCATATTAAATAAAGTAGCTTTCGCCGCTACAGAGACGTCATTTTAAAATGTGTAGTATTTTCTTGCTCTGGTTCGGTTAGGCTTTGATAGATCTTTTTTCGCAAGGAGTAACTCTTATATTTAAACTTGGAATTCGTAAATATATCAGCAGGAAACTAACAAAACACTTTCTTTAAGACACTAATAACATTAACGTATCCAAAGCAATTGACGCTGGCTAAATCTCATTAACAGAAATGCCCAACAAACAAAACTGATCAATTGTTTGCAATAGACCAGAACAAGAGAAAGAAAAGAACATGGCAAAAATATTATTGATCAAACAATATATGCAAGGCAAAACAACAGTAATAAGGTAAAGCAAACAGTAATAAGGCTACACAACAGTAATAAGGCAAAGCAAACAGTAATAAAGCAAAACAAACAGTAATAAGGCAAAACAACACTAATAAGGCAAATCAGACAGTAATAAGGCAAAGCAAACAGTAATAAGGCAAAGCAAACGGTAATAAGGCAAAGCAAACAGTAATAAGGCCAAACAACAGTAATAAGGCAAAGTAAACAGTAATAAAGCAAAGCAAACAGTAATAAGGCAAAACAAACAGTAATAAGGCAAAGCAAAAAGTAATAAGGGAAAACAACAGTAATAAGGGAAAACAACAGTAATAAGGCAAAACAACAGTAATAAGGCAAAACAACAGCAATAAGGCAAAGAAAACAGTAATAAGGCAAAGCAAACAGTAATAAGGCAAAACAAACAGTAATAAGGCTAAACAACAGTAATAAGGCGAAGCAAACAGTAATAAAGCAAAGCAAACAGCAATAAGATAAAATAACAGTAATAAGGCAAAGCAAACAGCAATAAGGCGAAATGTTTACAAACTAAGAACAGTGTAAACACTAAAAACGGGGTACAGGCAAGTGATCGCAGCGTTTTGACTTCAAGACAAGAACGAACTGATTTAAGTCTAATGAGAACAAGAAGTGAGCTATATCACTGTTTCAGAAAAAAATTCCAACATGCATCTGCAGTAACATCGAGAAAAAACAGTTGAAACGCGTATGGTACTGTTACGTGTTAAGTGTAACAAAAGAAAACAAATGATTGACCAAACTCAGAGATAAATCACAGTTCAAATATTTAATTTACAAAACACACCAAATAAAATATTTACATATATACAATTTTTGTTGCTTTCTAAACAAGAAACATAGAGTTTACTACTGGCGAGTGTTACGAGGAGAGAAGGGGAAAGTAAGGTGTCAAATATCTTTACCTAGTTAAGTTGGAGAATAAGTTAAGTGCTATACTTTTTGGAAATCCTTAAATGAGTATAAAACGAATAATTATTAGTTTGGTCAATGAATGAGTCAAAAATATGGATTTACCCATATAGTTCCATGAGGTTCTCTTTCGGGTTTTAGTTGGTCGGACTTTTCTATGAGATTCTTTCGGCTGGAAAATCCTTAAATCAAAACCAGAGTTGATAATTTCAGCAAATCCTTTTTACAACTCTTTCAAATTTTAGTCGGTATTACTTTTCGATGAGATTCTTTCGGCTGGATGTAAATCCTTGAATCAGAACTGTAGTTGATAATGTCAGCAAATTCTTTTTACTACTCTTTCAAATTTTAGTCGGTACGATTTTTCTATCAGATTCTTTTGGTTAGATATAAATCCTTGAATCAGAACCGGAGATGATAAGGTCAGCACACCCAAGTAACAACTTTTGAAATGCGTCCTTAGCCATGCCAATGCGTCTTCTACAGGCAACCACAAAAATGACTCTTCTCTTCTCTACCCAGAACCAATTTTATAGGGGTTATCACCTAATTTGCATATTTCTAGAACCTTTCAAATTCTCTCGATTTTAATGGAATTTTTTAGAACCTTCCAGAACGTTCTATTCCTAATTTTTTCTATTTTTAAGACTAATTCATGAATTAGAACTTCTTTGGAATAACAAGTATGACTCAATAGAATCCTTTATTAGAGATTTTAATACATAATTATTATTATTATTATTATTATTATTATTATTATTATTATGTCATTTTTCATCATATTTCGATTTCTGCTTTGGTCTCACTACCAACCAAGTCTGCAGGGAGACCTAAGGCAGGTAGTGGCGTGTTGTTATGGCTTCATTTCATGTTTTTCTATCTTCCCTATCATCCCCAGCATTACATAGATAAAGTTTTCCTTAGTGTGTGGGCTGTACTTAATAAGACAATTTTTTGTATATCTCTTAAGCTGAGGTTTCCAGGGATTCTTTTAATGTGTTGTTTTGTTCCATTATTTATCATTCCAAGTGCACCTACTATCACTGGCACAATTCTTGTTTTCAATTTCCACATTTTTTCTATTTCAATTTCCAGGTCTTTATATTTTGACAGTTTTTCAAATTCCTTGATTGCTATGTTACAATCCGCTGGACAAGCCATATCAATTAATAGACAAGTTTTCTCCTTCTGGTTTGTAACAATAATGTCTGGCCTGTTTGCTTCAATTTTTCTGTCTGTGTAGATGGTGTTATCCCATAGAATGGTTACAGCTTCTATTTCTGTAACCGGTGCTGGGTGATGTTCATACCAGTGTTTGTTTACAGATTTTCCATAATGTTTGCCCATTGCCCAATGTAAATATTGCCCAACTCTATCGTGGTGATTTTTATATTCATTTGGAGCAAGCACAGAACAGCCTGAGATTAGGTGGTCTATTGTTTCTTGGTGTTTATCACAAAACCTGCATTTTGGATCCATATTATTATGCATAATATTTGCCTGAAAGTTTCTAGTGAAAAGACTTTGGTCTTGTGCTGCAAGAATAAAGCCTTCAGTTTCAGACTTTAATCCAGATGCATGTAACCATCGATGAGTATTAACTTTGTCAACATTGGATTTATTGGCACGTTCTGGATATTGGCCATGCAGAGGTTTGTCTTGCCAGCGCTGTTTCATCTGTTCAAGAGCTTTATCTTTGGCTTTCATTTTCATATTTTTTGCCGCAATAGTTGGTTCTTGGCTTCTGTTTTGCTTTTCTACAGAATCTACTAACTGTAAATCTTGTTTGTATTTACTGCCTTCTTTTATTATTGAATATTTTTTCTTTCTTTCTTCATGTTGCCTTACTAATTGTATCATCCAATCCTTTGTTGTTTCTATGTATGTTAGTAAGCCAATAGTTGTTGTCTTGTATGACAATTCCAGCTGAATAAGACCTCTTCCACCTTCTTTACGGGATATGTATAGACGGTCTACATCAGCCTTTGGATGATGCATCTTATGCTTAGAAAGAAGCTTTCTTGTTTTAGCATCCATTCGCCTGATGTCGTTTAGAGTCCAGTTTAAGATGTTAAATCTATATTGGACAAATGGGATTGCAAGGCTATCAATGGCCATAACTCTGTTCTGTGAATTTAATTCAGTTTTTAATATCATTCGTAGCCTTCTATAGTACTCTTTACGCACTATTTCTTTCATTTTTTTATGGTGAATGTTTTCGCTCTCATTTACACCTAGGTATTTATAAACTTCTTCTGGTTTCAATTCTTTTATTGTTACAGCAGGGTCTAAGCTAATTGGGGATGTTTCTTGTATTGATCCACGTAAAACTGTAGCTTTAGCACATTTATTCAAATTGAATTTCATTCCAATGTCTTCGCTGAAGCATTTTACAGTTTGCAGAAGACCTTCCAGCTCATTATCATTCTTAGCATATAACTTTAAGTCATCCATGTAAAATAGATGGCTTATTTTCTTTTGGCCTATTTTATAACCAACATTCTGTCTTATTAAGTTGACTGGTTAGTGCTATTAATGATATGCAGAATAGTAAGGGAGATAAAGAATCACCTTGAAATATACCTCTTTTGATGTTTATTTCATCAGACTTATAGGTTCCATTTATATGATTGAGGTAAAGGGTTGTTTTCCATATAGACATGCACTGTTTGATGAAATTGATGATGACGGTTGATATCTTGTATATATTTAAAGTCTTTAAAATCCAGGAATGTGGCACACTATCGAATGCCTTTCGATAATCTATCCAGGCAGTACTAAGATTTTTCTTTGTACTGTAGCAGTTTTCCAGGATCATTTTGTTAATTAGCAATTGGTCTTTACAACCATAACAGCCACGTTTGCACCCTTTTTGTTCATGCGGTATCATGTCATTTCTTTCTAAGAATAAATATGTCTGTTTTGTTAAAATAGATGTTAATAGTTTATATGTTGTCGGAAGACATGTAATTGGTCTGTAGTTTTTTGGGTTGTTTGTGTCACCATTCTTGGGTAGAAGAAATGTAATTCCTTTGGTCATCCATGCAGGAATTTTAGTGGGATCGTCAACCATTTCTTGAAGTTCTTTGGCTAGTTTTTTATGTGCTGCATTTAAATAATATAGCCAAAAGTTAGGAATTTTATCTATACCTGGGAATTTCCAATTGTGTGCTTCTTTTAGTGCAAATTTAACATCATCTTCTGTAATTCCAGACCATGTCTGTTCGGGTTTATTTTTCATTCGTTCTATCTCTTGCACAATCCAATTATTATTATTATTATTATTATTATTATTATTATTATTATTATTATTATTATTATTCTATATGTATATATATAAATGTATCCTCGTAACAGTACATAATGAGGAAAGAGGGCTTGGAAAAACTAATACTCGAAGGACTGCTTGGAGACGAAATGGACAGAGAAAAACAATGCATAAACTACCCAGCTAATTTCAGTAAATGCAATTTGATTTGATTTGCCAACAAATGTTTTAACAAGAAAAAATACTTGTTACAAAATAGATTTAATATTTAGTATAATAGCCTTTCACTTTGATCATAGCTAACTATTATCAAAATAAAGTTTAAAAAGTAACCTTTAAACTATGTTGACACTATTTACAGCTAGATAGACTAAACTGTCGCCCGGTTCACACTCCACCCACGTCAATTGAACAGGTGTAGAGGCTCATCCCTTGTTCCCAGTTTAGGATGTGGTTTCCGGCTTTCTCTTTTCCAATCTTTTCACTCTTACATCTTACTCTGCACATCAGTGGTGTTACCGCCTTGCTCGGGGTGATATGATTAAAAACAAAAAGATGGCGGAACAATGTTTAGGAGAGATAACAAAACGACAAAACTTTTTAAGAGCTAAATAAGATTGAAGATAACTGGAATAATCGAACTACTTTCTATTATAACGAAGGTTTTTCGTAACGTTATTCTGAAGAGAACTTTTGCTAACTCCCTATTAGTGAGTTATGATATTTTTGGTATCTTCGTATAAAGTCAACGTACTAAACGAAGTCTTTGAATAATACACAGTAATGCTTTCGAATTATAAGTATTGATGCTCGGTATAAGTTTCCTTTTCGTTTGAATCCTCTCCAACATCTTATCGTTGCTCACCTGTTCAGCCCATGGTGTCCTTAGCATCATTCTGTAGAACCACTGCTGCTTCAAGTCTCTTCATCTTTCATTCGCTGCCATATAGAAGATATCAGTGCTGTTTTCTTTGTTTTCAACGCAATCTTTCTGTCTTTCAATATTTTGCTTAGCTTCTGAAATGCGTCCTTAGCCATGCCAATACGTCTTCTACAGGAAACCACAAAATGACTCTTCTTTGATGTGCATCTTCCTGTTGACCATAATAATATGCTAAACATAGCTCAATACATACACCGACCGACCGCCTGATTAGAAGTTGGGCTGTTCAGGCCACTGGTGTTTCATTTATCAACAGGGCAATGTGGTTAATGTTACCGAATTTAAAATCCTACATCGAGAAAATCTGATAAAATCTAATATTGTATCGCTTAAAAATCTGCTTTCTTTAGCACTTCAAATATACTGTGAAAAGAGGGTCTTTATTCGTACAATCTGATGAAGCAAGAATAGGGAGCCAAATTTATTTTCCCAAGTGAATGTCTTACGCTCTGCTGATAAGAAAGAATTGAATAGTCAAAACTCTTTACGATAATTAGAATTATGTATTATAAGGATTCGGATTGTGCATGTTTAAATGTATTTTAGCTCAATACAGAAAAAATAATACAATGTAGCAAAATTTATGTTAGCGCAATAAACTTCTCCAGTTCAGAGTTATTTGGGAAATAAGTTCTCTTTGAGAATAAAAAATACATTCATATAAAATGAAGTCATATTTAAAAAGATCTTAAACAAAATAAATTATGCGCTTTACCCGTCCACGAGCTGTCCAAGCTGATAAGAGATGCGTGTTTTAAGGAGTTACCATCTCTTGACTGGTTTCCAGCAGAGGCTAGTGTTCTGCTATGTAGCTCATAGCTAGGGGGAGACGGATTTATACCGTTCCCAAGGGTATTTGCGCGAAAGTGAATGTAATGACGTCGGCTCAGAATTGAACCCAGTTTGCCTATTTCTCTTTCAGCTAACTTGTAGATATCGGCTCGGAACGAGAAATTGGGCAGCCGAGTTCGAATTCCAGTTGAATTTCAAGCATTCACTTTCACACAAATACTCTTGAGGAAGGTATTAATCCGTTTCTCCCCTCCAGTTATGGGTTAAATAACATAACAGATTGGGTTATATAGCCTTGGCAGAAAATAATGATAAATACTACGGGATAAACTTCTGCTCAGACAGTCATGTCTCTTTCGAGACATGATCGCCCAAGCGTCTCTCACGTATGGCACTTAACTGATTTTTTGGATGTGCGTCGTGATGCAGTGGATATCGGCTCGGAACGAGAAATCGGAGAGTCTATTTCGAATTCCAGTTGAATTCCTTGCTTTCACTTACGCACAAATATCTTTGGGAAAGGTATTAATCCGTCTCTTCCCTCCAGTTATGGGTTAAATAACAGGACAGATTGGGTTCTATAACCTTGATTGACAACCAGTCGACCGCAGAAAGCAATGGCAACCTACACCGGAATAAAATTCTGCCCAGTCAGTCATTTCTCTTTCGAGACATGATCGCCCAAGCGTGTATCACATATGGTATTTAATTGACTGACCTTTACAAAACACTCACATCTATAACTAGTAACTGCTAATCACAGAGATAATTATTTTATTTAGTTTTATTACATGGAGAAGAATAATTGTGAACATATTTCTTCCCTTAATATATCTTCCGACGTGGTTCAAACCCGGCGCTTCAGTTACTGCTACATTCGATATGTCAATGCTCTAAGCTCAAGAGTGGGCAAGGATCAAAGCAGCCAGCGACCAACAGCCAGCTTATACCACCGTTAGTGTTGACCAGCGCAGGGTTAGACCGACTGAAAGGGTTACATACTAACCAATTTCGACGTTGCTTAACTTCGGCCCAGCCAGTCAATTTGAGACATGATCGCCCAAGCGTGTATTACGTATGGCACTTCACTGAATGACTTTTTCCATAATAAATACTACCCGTACATCAAAGCATGCAGCATCCGATGTTCCCAAATGTTCACTCATCTAGGTACAGACCAGACTCGACGTTGCTTAACGTTGGCTATTGTACGATAGAGTAATGGCTAACAATTGAAACTAACCTAAATGCAAAGTTTTCAATATTTTCTAGATACCCCACTTTGTTATTCACATATGGACCTAACCTAAACTCAAGAAAAATTACAGATACCAGAGTTTTCTCAGGTAAATATTCTTTTTTTCAGATTTACAACTGGACTTGATTTCTTAAAAAATATAATTAAAGCTCCGAGATCCCTCACGCAAACAACACCTCCAGGCTACACTATTAATCCTAGTTACATATTGATGACTACGGTAACAAAAAAAGGGAACGATATTTTTCATGAAAATGCTTTAAAAATTAACCTTCATAAAGCTTATGCAATCTTATATTATTTTTTGACAAAATAATTTTTCAAACAAATTTATAACCTTCACTTATCAAAGCAATTCATTAAATTCTTACTAACTAATGCGACCTTTCAGGAAATTGAGTTTCATCATGAAGGAACATTTTTGTCGCTAAATTCTTTAAGGAAATTATTGGAAGTATTATATAGACAAGTTTTATATGAAATTAAACAACTCTAAAGGTGCATGTCTCGAGTCCCGTGGCCTATTAAAGGTCATAGAACCACCACGTGTACTGCTATCAAAGCAGCAGTAATGAGGTTAGGGAAAGTTGGGCCTGGCGGAGCCCAGCTCTCTTCTGTTTATTTGTGTGTGTGTGTGTGTGTGTGTGTGTGTGTGTGTGTGTGTGTGTGTGTGTCAACATCTCTAGATTGCTTGCCATACAAGGTGTTGTCATGTGTTATAAATTTTATTTACAGTCATTCGTAAAACATTCTCACCGACGAAAGGTGTCTTCCCTCTGTCTCTTTTACAAATACTTTGACGGCTTCTGGTCTGACGGGCTTAACTCCCTCGTTCCCCCTTTGCATGAATTTACTCGAGCTCTTAGACTAGCGACTAGGTCCCACCCTTTTACAGTGAAACCAATCAAATGTAACCTTAATTTCTACTCTAGCAGCTTTGTTCCTCGTACTTCCCGCCGGTGGAATTCTCTTCCGTATACTTGCTTCCCTGAAAACTAAAATCTCCAATAATTTAAATGCAAAGTCAAATGCCATCTCTTATCTTCTTGACTCACATCATTTCCATAGCAACCCTTGTATCATATTCTTCTTCCTTTACACTCCACTTTCATGCAGCCTTCTTCACACCTATATTCTCATCCTTTCCTCACTCATTCTCTGACTCCCCTGTAACTTGTTCCTCTTTCTCATCACTCACCTCTTCTGTAACCCCCTGCGCACCAGTGGCAGTTCTGACTTGCTTGGGGTGAAATGATTAAAAAAAACAGTATATTCTTTTTAGGTTGAGATGTTAAAATCAGTTCAGGACTGAATCAAAATGTTATTGTCTTTTTAGTCTCGCAATTAATCTATTTATTAACCCCCGTGGCAATGTTTATTAATAATCATTTATTTCTGCGTTTAATTAAAAGCAAATCATTATTTGCGATGCAGTGGATATCGGCTCGAAACGAAAAATCGGAGAGCCGAGTTCGAATTCCAGTTGAATTCGTTGCATTCAGTTACGCGCAAATACGCTTGGGAATGATATTAACCCATCGCTTCTCCCTCTAGATAAGGGTTAAATAGCAGTACAGATTGGGTTCTATAACTTTGGTCGGTAAGGCTATAAAACTGCAACAGTAATGGCAAACTCTTGCGGGAAACATGTTTCTCCGTAGACATGATCTTCGAAGCGTGTATCATGTGTGGCACTTAACTGACTGTAGCATTGTCCTTGCTCCTGATTTATTCCCAAGTCTTGTAACCGAATTCATTGTTGCATAAGCGATTAACAAAATGATGATACAACAAGCAAGCTTTGATTTCCTCATCAGTGTTCTAAATAGGTGGCTGGGAACATTTAAATCGACCTCATAACTCAAACACGTTAGTTTTCTTTGCATCAGAAATACAAATGAAGTAACTAATGCATTGCTAGTGAATCAACAATAGTCTAGAATTCTACTTGATGCTTAACATATGTGACTGAAGGTGGAAAGGAGACTTGTCTGTTACTCCTACGTGAACGCCTGTGAGCCGAGGCGAGAGACTGTATGACGTCAGCTTTTACATGATTAAAGAAGGGAAAATCAAAAAATTTAGAAGAGAAAGAGTAGCGTTCTTGTGTAATTTACACGAGGCTCGACCAACATCCTAATTGTTGACATAACAAAGGCTCCCGATATTACTATCTAGCCCAATTGTGTAATGTAAAATCTCTTCAGTGATGTCATCAAATAGTTAACCAATCATATTTTATTTCGTGGCCGTCTCACTGAAGACCTGACATTGTCTTCTTGAACAGAGCCTGAAAGAAAAAATCAAAAGTAACCTTAAAATGGTCATGTTTTATAAGACGATAGTTATCTTCTTCTATGTTTCTTTTCCGTTCAGGACGTAGGCGATCATGGCCTTTCACATCTTCCTATCTCTTGTAGCTCTTAATACCGTTTCTCTTGTTACTCTCCTCAAACCCTGCTCTTTTCTCAATTTACTCAAGTCCATCAAGTATATCATGCATTGCTTTTTCCTGTCTCTCTTTTCCTCTGTTCTGAGAGTATCACGTTCTCAAAGCCCTCCTACCTTATTACGTGTCCCAGAAAATTCAGCTGTCTCTTCCTGATGTTAAGAATAATTTTCTTTTCGTTTCTATCTGTAAAACATCAACGTTGCTAATATGTTTGGTACATGGTATCCTCAGCATTCTTCTGTAGAACCACATTTCAGTTGCTTTAAGTCTTTCCGTTCATCTTTGCTGCCATATTAAAGGACAGATATAAGATAACAATCTAGTATTTTCTTCTTTGTTTCTAATGGAATTCTCCTTTTGGAATGAGTCCTTGGCCATTTTATATACCAATTTACTTATTTTATTTTAATATCTCGTCAATTATTATTTGAACATTTTGCAATGTCTATATATGACATTTATTTCATTACGTTTATTTTATAGATTTTTATTCTTAAGTGACTTAATTAGATATAGTTTTCCGTATAGACACAACGAGCATGGGTTGTTGGTCACCTTTGAATATGGATAAAAACCTTTATATTAATTAAGATGCATATACCCAATAATTCGCTTAAGGAAAATAATAATTGACGAGATATTAAAATAAAATAAGTAAATTGGTATATCAAATTTTTATAATAAATAAATAGATATTAGAAAGATGGGATAATGATAGCAGGAAGTAAATTAGAATAAAAAATGTTATTTATAAATTAAAGGTTTTGAAAAATTATAATTAACTACCCACTAATAAGAAGAGTAAATTTACTCAAAAGCCCCATTAAGTTTAAGCAAAAATATAAAACGTTTTTTTTTTCTTTCTTCATCACTTTTCTGTTTTTAATAAGAAGAGGTTAAGATATGGAGAAAGCAGAAAGGACAGTTTTGGCACTAGAATAGATACATCAAAGGTAATACGATATAGTGAGAGGCAATAAAAATAAAAACAAAAAATAAAAATAAAATTAGGTTAAAAGTAGGCTGACACTTTGAAAGTTAGGGAGAAAAAAAGAAAAAAAGAAAAAAAGAAAAAAGAAAAAAGAAAGAAAAAAAGTAAGTATGTATTCCCTAGAAACTACTGGCCAAATTTCAAAGTGAATCTTTATTCGGATTAATTAAAAGGAACACACACATAAATTTTATATCTTCCTACATACATAAATAGCAAACCGATGGTTTTTTGTATTTATATGTAAATTATTTTCACAACCAACATCCTACATTGCCTGATGACAAGATTCTATCTCGAAACATAAAAATTTTCGTGTCGCAATGTACTTTTAATTCATAATTATATATATATATATATATATATATATATATATATATATATATATATATATATTGTTATTACAATGGTTTATGAAAGTATTATAAAATACTGTTCGTTTTCAGATGATACTTAAAATCTCTACGGAGTCTTTCAATATTATTGGTTTATTTGCTTTATATAACCTCATTTCACACTATGACATTAACACTCATGACATAGGGTTATATAGATATGATGGACTTATGATAGTACAAAATTCCACATATTTTCAAACCGATAAAATTAGAAAACTAATCCAAAGAGAATTCAAAAGTCTAAACCTAAACGTATTAATCAACATTAATTTAAAATTAGTAAACTTCTTTGATGTAACACTGAACTTAGTAAATGATACTTACCAACCATACATAAAACCTAATGAATATTCATTATACCCAAAGTCTAATCACTCCACAAGTAAAATCAAATATAAACTCTCCTCCCTAGAATATAGAATTAGTAAAAACTTTTCGAGTGAAAAAATTATTTTCTAAACATAGATATTTTTATAATATTGCCCTGAGGAATAGTGGCCATAAAACCATGATATCAAATGCAAAAAATATGACTATAACAGAAAAAAATATAAAAAGAAAAATCATTTGGTATACATCCCGTTTTAACCAAATGGTTAGCACCAAGTTAAGGCTGAAGTCCCTCAATTTGATTAAGAAACATTTCTCTAATAATATCCCTCTAAGTAATTTTTTTAATAAAAATACCCTAAAATTAGGTTATAGTTAGACAAATAATCTAGAAAAAATTATTGAAAATCATAGTAATTAAATCTTAAATAAGCACGTAAACCAAAGTGACAATAATTGTCCAAATAATGAAAATAACAATAATACACATTTATGTAACTGTCAAAATCCTAAAAATCGACCACTATAAAATAGGTATCTAACTAATTCGAATGTGCACCAATATCATCAAACCAAAACCCAGCTATTAAAAAAATTTACATTGGATCTACTAAAAACATTTTTAAGCAGTGTTGGTATTTGCATTTAACTTCCTTCAAAAATAACACGAACCTAAACCAAACATCCCTTTCTGCGTATTTTTGAAGTTAAAAGATACAAGTAAGACCCCCTAAATAAAATGGAAAATTCTGGAAAAAACAAGAATCTATAAGTCATTATATAAAATGTGCCCTCTGTGCCTGAAGGAAAAGCTGCAGATTTTAAGGTTTCGCTAAAAATAAAGTCCTACTGAAACGTTGGGATGAATTGACGGTTTTATGTAAACATCTAAAATATTTTTCTATAGAATTTAATTAATTACAATTCTTCATTTACAACTTATTATCCAATATAACTTGAAAGTCAAAAATTATTTTACTAAAATAAATGATCCACACAATACTTATTTGGTTTTATTAACTACAATATACCTTAGTATACCATAATTATTTAATTCTAATTCTAACCTAAAAAAAAAAACCAGCTCCTATTACTCATGAGGTAGTACAAAATTAAATTTTCAAAAAACCTGAAATTCAGCCTGTTGTTAAAAATCATTGTCTATCCATTTAAATAATGTATGGTCTCACTATGTATCTTACCCAGAGAAAATTAACAACTGTCATGCCTTGATATCAAGCTACTCTGGTTCCTTTCGAGATCCAAATCTTCAACTTCATAGTTCAACCTAATTTTAATTTTTGATTGAACAATATTGACACACCTACAAGCATATTCTCCAACTATCACTCCTTAATTTTCTAAATTACATGAATTCATTTTATACTTTCTGAATAAATCATTTTAACCATTTTTTTATATTATCACCTGAAGAAAAACAGTATTGTTCTGAAACATGAGCATTTTTGTGTAGTGAAAGTATTCTTTTATAAACCATTGTAATAACAAAATTACATGATAAAGCTCTACTAGGTGTTTAGCACACTTTATAAAAATACATGCATGAACAGTGGGTCTTAATCTACCTGTTCTTTCACTTCCTTATAATATATATATATATATATATATATATATATATATATATATATATATATACATATATATATATATATATAGTTATAGGTATGACGGTAAATAAATATATATATATATGTGTGTGTGTGTGTCTGTGTGTGTGGTCTGTGTGTGTGTCTGTGTGTGTGTGCATACGGCTATATACACATTATAAATACTAATAAGGTGTAAAAGAAACATTGCTCAGTGTCGTGCGTAAAACGGAGGGTAATAAGTATATATATATATATATATATATATATATATATATATATATATACAGTCATCTGCATACAGATCTGTTTCGCTGTATCTCAGCTCATCAGTACGGTTAGACATCCGATATCTTTTACCCAGGATTGAAACTTGACCGAATTGGCGTCAGTCGGCGATCCTACCTCTGAGCTATGGGCACTCGGTAGAAGGAGGAAGACTTTTAGCGTGTGATATATCATGTAAGCACAGGCCAGTAGTTAGAGTGTTCTAATTTATTACTGAATGTCCGATGCGCAGATGCTAGAGTAGCTACTGCTTTTTCAAAGTCTACTATTACATAAGTGGTCACGCTTTGTAGTTTCTAAACGTTTTGTCTCCCTCTATCATATTCTATCATATATCATAAGTATGATTTCAGTTATAAATATAATTAGTGTTTTTCTAAAGTTTTTCAGTATATATCAACCAGATTAGTATAAAGCTTCTTTAATTGTAGCCTAGTGTTTGTTTGTTTGTTTTAAATGTACAACTTTTCTATCACCTGCCAGAAAAATATCTTAAAAAAACCTCAAGAAGTTTAAATAAAAGATTGTACGAAAACAAGAAAAATTAAAAACTGCACATAAAACGCAATGGTTGTTCACGAGATTGGCCATAATTCTGATATAAAACTGCTGCTTTAATTAAAATAGAAAATAATTAACTAAGATGAAAATGTCTACCACGTGCTTGCTGATCGCGAGTTCATTCAAAGTAAAATTACGCCCAGATTTTAAAAACGTTTCAACCTTGTTGGCAGATTTTCTTATCTCAAAATATGCGATATTTAATAACAAAGATGATGGAAAGAAAAGGAAAAAATGGTTAGATGAATTCGGCTCGATTCTAACAACAAAAAAATATTTCTAAATTTTGAAAGGTCCAGCGTCTCTCAATCGTGCGCATGTGTAGTCACCACAACATAAACTCACTCCAATGAAGTCCTAACGGATGAAACGCGTCACAAAAATCATTTCCAGATTGTTGCATGCGTGCGTGCGTGCGTGTGTGTGTGTGTGTGTGTGTGTGTGTGTGTGTGTGTGTGTGTGAAATAACTCTGTTCATACTACATTGGACATTATTTTATTAACACCTGAATATACATGTGTGTACCCTCATATGTATATTCAATCATTTGCATAACTATATATATATATATATATATATATATATATATATATAAATCACTTCTGCGATTTACGCGTTACTCTTCTTCAGTAATCGAGTTCTGCCGGTGGCTGGCGTGTGTATACATCGCATATACATAACACGCTAAAATTTCATCCTCTTTCATTCTATGGCATAAAGAGTAGGCTCTTCGACTGCCACCAAATCGGTCGAGTTTCGATCTCGGCTGGAAGCAACACTGAAGAGCTTTGATACAATGAAACAGGCTTGTATGTGGATGACTAATATATATATATATATATGTATATATATATTTGAGCAGCAATCTCTCTTTTATGCAAGTTTTGTTAAAAACAACTGGCTAGGTACTGTGGTTATGCTTTTTATTTATTTTTTCTTTAATTGTTCTTATATTTTTTCTTTTCTGCACATAAAATAGGTAAAAATTGTGGTACGTCAACCTCTTGATTTTTGTTTTTTTGTTGTTTTCTTTTTATCTCCTAAACTCTGTTCTGCCTTCCAGGTATGTGGGAGGACTAGAAAATTCATAGATTCACTCTGAACTGGAAATGATTGAGCTACGAAATCTTGCATGTATTAATTCCAATTCTTCTTATTGTTTCTTTTCAGATAAAAACATGTCTGACTGTTCAAAGAAGACTTCACAAGTAACTACCAGTGACAAATTATGACATCGTGGTATTATCAAGTATATGCAAAAAAAATGGCTGAGCTCCCAAGGATGTTAATGCTGACATATTTACTTTATTAAGGGATGACGCTCCGACTTCATCAAGAATGCAAAAGTTTCACAGCTCTAGCATCATTCCTTCATACTCAGCCTATGGACTTTTCCTTACGTCAGTGATACGCTCTTTCGATCGGTCCATGTATTCAACCTGTACAACGAAGCAATTATGAGATAAATAAAATCCTTGCCAGGATTCGTCATTGGCAGACACATTCTCAACAATATAAGATATGCCGATGACACGGTGCTGATAGCAAACACGGAAAGGAAAATACAGGACCTTCTACAGAAGGTAGCAAAAGAAAGCGAAAAAGCGAAAAATTAAAATAAAACAAGTAAAGAAATTTAAATACATGGAAAGTGTTCTGACAGAGGATGGACAGTGCGACATGGAGATCCAAATAAGCATTGGTATAAATAAGGATGCATTTCAGGTTCTAACCAACTTACTGAGAGACTGGAAATGACTGGAAGTGACTGTCTTCTAGAAATGCTCCTGGCAGTGACTGTCTTCTGGAAATGCTCATGGCAGTGACTGTCTTCTGGAAATGCTCATGGCAGTGACTGTCTTCTGGAAATGCTCATGGCAGTGACTGTCTTCTGGAAACAAAGAAATGAGCGCTAGATTGTTATGTGATATCCATCCTGCTGTTTATTTGAAAGTGAATGTTGAACGATCTCATCAAGGGTGAACGAGAGACTTGAGGCAGCAGAAATGTGATTTCGCAGAAAGATGCTGAGAATACCATGGACTGAACACATGAGCAACGATAAGATGTTGAAGAGGATGCAAATGAGAAGAAAACTTATACTTAACATCAGAAAGAGACAGATGAGGTTCCTGGGACACGTAATGAGGAAGGAGGGTTTGAAGAATTTAATACTCACAGGACTGATGGATGGAGGAAGAGGCAGAAGAAAGTGTCACGATACCTACTTTATAGGTCTGAGAAAATGGATGGGGAGTGGGGTTTGTAGAAGATACCAAGAGAAAAAATAATGAGAGCGACAAGAGACAGGGGCAAGTGGAAGTCCATGATCGCTTTACGTCCTGAAGGGACACGGTACATGAAAAATAACCTTGCCTACAATACGTCTCATTAGTTTCGCATTAAAGGCAAGAGAGAGAGAAAATCACATCAGTGAGTGCAGTGAGTTCAATCTTCATTGATGAACTCTTGATAGTGGGTCTTCTTTCAGCCCCACCCTCGTAATATGTGCGGATATTACTTGTTCTTTCTCTTGCTCATTCATTTAGCTCTCCATTATTCTGTCGTCTTCTTCCTCCTTCACTTATCCTCTGTCTCTATCTTATTTTCTCTCTCTCTCTCCTCTCTCTCTCTCTCTCTCTCTCTCTCTCTCTCTCTCTCATGTTTTCATGTTTTCACATTTTCACTTCAGTTAGGACTCATGTCCATTCTTAGCATCTCGACTGAAATACTTGTGAATTGCTACTTACGTCAATCAAACTCTTACATACACGCGCATACAAATACACCCCTGTATATATATATATATATATATATATATATATATATATATAAGGTGTATATGAGAATGAATTTCTTCCGAGCTGATGTTAGCAAACGAATGGACATGAAATGATCAATCATTTAATTATTTAATAGAAGCTGATAAAATGCTCCTGGCAGTGACTGTCTTCTGAACTCTTACAATTAATTTGACTCTTGGATTTTCTTGCTGTGAATAGCGGACCGGCATCGATCGATTTCGCCTTTCTCTTCTTTTTGTGATGCCATTTTCGTTGTTGTTATTATTATTGTTGCCTGCTGCTATATTCTTGCCATTGTCACCTTCGGCGTTTCTGAAACTTTTAAAGAAAACTAAACCACTGAGGTAGATGTGTAAATTCCACCGCCATCGACTTTCTAATTTACTCAGCACCTGAATGGTGAATGCCTTTGAAATTCGTACAGTTTTAATTAGCATGAAACTTGCATCTCCACCCACCAATTATTGTTTGTTAACAAGTCAAATCCATGCCTAAAAGTCAAAGATTATCACACTTCCAATAAAACCCATTCACCTTGAACTTTCTTTTCCACTTCAGTAGACAGAATATTTCCTAGTTTTATTAACTACGATAGATAGTAACAAGGTTTCGTTGTCGCTTCTTTCTTGTTAATCACAACTGGACGAGATGTTCACATCAGGTTATATTCTTCTACTTGCCGGCCCTAAATTTCTTCAATTTCTCGCTCATTTCGAATACATATTAATTGCTTCCTCCCTTCAACTTTGAAATTTTTCTCTAGGAAAGCAAGTCGCCTCCGTTTAAGAATTACTTGATCGTACCAATCAATTTGAGTTTTTTAGATTTTACAGCTTAACAGAGTAGAGGTGTCGGAATAACAAAGACATTAAATGTAGGTTTAACATATTGTGACTATTTTTATGCTAGAATATTTACCTAGGAAATTCCCACACTCAGCTATAAAATAAACTTTTCTTTCTTCCTGTCTTTCTGTCTTTCTTTCTTTAGCTTATTGAAAAAGTTTAACAAAACCTTTACTTCCATGTTTGATTCTTCGTCCATGAAAGTATTTTCCTTACATTTCCGAAACCTTATGACATCTTCAGATTTGATTCAATTTTTTTTTTTTTCATGAATTTTAAAATTTATTGTATTTATTGCAACTGTTGTCAGACAAAAAGTGTAGCATGGATCGAAAATTCAAGGGGTAAAGTGACATGTGCCCCGAGAAAAGGATGCAAATGCAGGCACCTTTCATTTCAGCTAAAGTTTACTGAGTTGCATTTGCAACAAAAGGAGGGACATTATCCTGCAGCAAAGTCGTTTAGGATGGTCCAAAAAATTACCTCAGTTATTTTCTGCAATTTTTGTAGAGTTTGCGTTCTCTCTCTCATTCTCTCTTACATCCTCTATCACTCTCTCTCTCTTTCTTTCTTTCTTTCTTTCTTTCATTCATTCTCTCTCTCTCGCTCTCTTACTCTCTCTCACACTTTCTCTTTCTCTTTCTCACTCTTTCTCTTTCTCTTTTTCACTCTCTTTCACTCTTTCTCACACTTTCTCTCTTTCTCTTTATAACTCTTTCTCTTTTTCTTTTTCACTCTCTGTCACTCTCTCTCTCTTACACACTCTCTTTTTCTCTTTTGAAGCTCTCTCTCACACACTTTCTCCTTTTCTCTCTCTCACTCTTTCACACTCTCTTTCACACTCTCTATCATTGTTTCTTATCTTCTCTCTCATTCTGTTTCGCTCTTTCTCTGACTATCACTCTCTCCCTCTTTCGCTCTCTCTCTTTTCTCTCTCTCTCTCTCTCACACACACTCTCTCTTTCTCTCTCTCACTGCTTTCACGCATCTTTTTTGCACTTTTTTTTCTTTGTGTTTATAGGTTTTTCTTTCGAGTGCAGAGATTCTAGAAACCATTAAAAGAGTTATATTTTTCCAAAAGAATGAACTTGCTCAATTTCCTGAAACCAACATCGTACCCGCTGGGGGTTGGTGTAAAATTGTTCTCACGTTTGCTTGCTTCTTTTTTTTTTTTTTTTTTTTTTTTTACATACGACAATCGGAAAGTGTTCATTCATTTCTCTTGTTTGTTTTTTAGTTATTTTAAGTCAAAGACTTCCCCTAGGTGCATCAGTCAGTCAAGTGCCATACGTGATACACGCTTGGGCGATCATGTCTCGAAAGAGACATGACTGACTGGGCAGAAGATTATCCCAGATTATCATTGCTTTCTGCGGTAGACTGGTTGCCGACCAAGGCTATAGAACCCAATCTGTCCTGCTATTTAACCCATAACTGGAAGGAAGAGACGGATTAATACCTTTCCCAAGGGTATTTGCGCGTAAGTGAATACAATGGATTCAACTGGAATTCGAACTCGGCTCCCCGGTTTCTCGTTCCGAGCCGATATCCACTGTACCACAACGCACATCCTAGGTGCATACTGGACATTAAATAATAAATTTTCTCACTGGAAATAATTCCCTACTGGTTGAGACAGTAAGAAAAACTAAACTGAATCATTTTTCGCACTCTCTCATCTTTTCTCACTCAGTCAAATGCATTGTTGCTTCTTACTTGTCTAAAATAAGAATCAAGAAAGTTAAATTTCACGCAATGCTATATCCGTGGGTATCAGGATGGAAACAACATTACTTGTCATGTTATGTGAGATTTGCATGCAACCCATCGCACAAGTGCGCTAAAGTCATCTGTGTTTCAGAAGTTGGACCTTCGGCTTGAATTAGTCACGTCTACAGAATATCATTTTGCTACTATAAACTTATTTACTACTAATAGTAGAAGTCTAAGTATAATTCACATGATTAACGTGAATTTTAAAAGGATTTGATTGACGTCGACATCTGTGTCTGCGCGTGCGTGCGTGCGTGCGTGCGTGCGCTCGCGTGCGCGATGGATAAATTATCGCCTATCTTACACTAAAATGAAAATACTAGAGAGTAAATTTCTTCAATGAAATCGCTATTGACTTCAATCACGGCTTTCAGCAGATTTTGAAATCTCCTACAACTCTTCCGGGCGGTCTCCTTGTTTAAGTTTGTCAATGCTGTCATAATCCTTATTTTCACTTCATGTTTGATGTTAAAAGAGGTTTTGTTAGTCTGTCGCTCAACTGCGCCCCACACATCATAATCAAGTGGGTTGCTGTCTGGAGAGTTAAGTAGACACATGTAAGGGGTGATGCGATCGTATAAATTGTCTGAGTGCCATGATTGTGTTATCCTGGTTACCTTGATGCAGAGTCCTGTTGACAGACATAGGGATTTTTCAGCAGCCACCCTTTGACACAAGACAGCATTACCTCCTCAAGGCACTTGAAGTTAGTTGAGTCTCATCAACAAATTCGGAAATTCTTTTCTTCTCGGGACGACCAGAGTGAGTTTTCCGAGCTGCCATACCTTTGTAATCACCATTAGACTCATCCAACTCTTTCCAAATTCTCTGAACTCTCCTCAGATAGGCATTCAAACACTCTGAAATGTTCGTATGGAATTTCCAGAGCGAATCCGAAGCAATACAGAATGCCGTTTCCAAAATTGTGAAAGAGAGAATTGCGTCATGGTGCCCTTTTTTTCTACAGACGAAGCCAAAATAACCCGACCAGACTCTACAGTTGAAACAATCAAAAACAAAAAGCGCGCATCAGCATCATCGAAATTTAAAAATTTAAATGGCGACCATTTACCAATCGCACCCTATATATATATATATATATATATATATATATATATATACTAGCAGTATAGCCCGGCGTTGCTCGAATGTGTAATGAAAGCTTTAAAACTAATCAATGGTCCTGGAGCTCAGACTCTTTGAACGTTGGCACGAAAGACTAAAAAGCAATAGTTGTTTCCAGTTAAAGTGAAACCGTAGACTGAAAGAAAAATGAATGGATGTAAGTCAAATTTTGATTTCCTCGTATCGATATCAAATAAGTTTTTCATCGTAAACTGAATTTTGAGGGCTAAATAGGTCCTCTGAGTAAATGGTATCATGGGTGAGACTAAGAACTACAATTATACCTACTTAGAGCCAAACCCGAAGCAAAAACTAAAATATAAGGGCTGAAAAAATACATACATACAGGCAGATAAACATCTTGCCTTTTATATATATATATATATATATATATAATTCAGTAAAAATGAATTTGAGCACTCTAGCTATTGGGCGCGTAATATGATATGCGCTAAAAAGAGTACCTTCATTCACCGAATGTCCCGTGGCCCAGAGGTAGAGTCGCCGACTGACGCCAAATCGGTCGGGTTTCGAGTCTGGGATTGTGTAGCAATCGGAGTCTAACCGTACTGATGAGCTGTGATAAAGCAAAACCGATCTGTCAGCGGATGACAATATATATATATATATTATCGATTTTCTATACTATTGTAAGAACTGCAACCTTGAAACTTCTGAATATCGTTTCTTATGTTTTTGTCTATGAGTGTATCAAATTTGATTAAAATCGGAGCACTCTTTCTATAACCCGATTTTATCGATTTTCGGTATTTATCGGGGTACCTCGACACAAAACCTAGTTAAAAACACACGCAAGCGCTTATAGTACAACTGTGTAAATTTTCAAGAAAATCGGTTCAGCCGTTTTGGATTCTATAGTTAACGGACACACAGAGACAAAGTTCCATTTATAAATAATTATATATATATATATATATATATATATATATATATATATATATATATATATAACGTAATAATTGATCCTAAAAAACTGAAATCGATAAATATAATATCAATCGGCTAAGTGACAAATTTTATTTGTATTAATCCTATATACGTATTAACCCAATATTAATCCTATATACATATTCCCGAAATTTTGAGACATTTTTCAGGACATATAGAAGTTAACCAGAGAAATGAAAGACAGAAAAACAAATAAAAAAGTGCTGGATTGCTATGTGATATCCGTCCTTCTGTTTGAAAGTGAATGTTGGATGATCTCATCAGGGATGAACGAGAGACTTAAGGCAGCAGAAATGTGGTTTTACAAAAGGATGCTGAGGATACCATGGACGGAGCACGTGTGCAACAATGAGGTGTTGTAAAGGATGTAAATGAGAAGAAAGCTCATACCTAATATCGTGAAGAGACAGATGAAGTCCTGAGATACATAATGAGGAAGCAGAGCCTGGATGATTTAATACTTACTGGACGGGTAAAGGGAAAGAAGATGTAGAAGAAGAAGACATTTATTAATTCGAAAGAAGTACGAAACTTTAATTTCCTTCAAATTAGGATCCACAAGACTTCAAGCACTTTTTGCAGCGCTCCAACTACTTCATTCACAATGATGGTGTCCAAGAATCTTGTCATGGTCACCTTCATCTTCTACGCGTCTTTAAACGACTGTTCTTGAGGTTCCGCTTTAACATGGGAACAAACAAAAGTCACAGGGGTGCTGTTTTGGTGACTAACCTTTTCAACACAAATCGTCCAAATTGTCATCACATCCCGATTGCCTACTGCAAACTAGTCAGTTCTAAAAAGCGGTGTTTAGTAGGGCATGTTCCAAA